>BLKR01017493.1:0-11335 GCA_011170035.1 Teleogryllus occipitalis
CGCCAGCGCAGCATTGGGTCCAGAGGGAGCGTGTTGTCGGTGGCTTCCGCTTGAGTACGCGCCACAGCCGCCCGACTCCAGCCCGGGAATGCATCACTCACCACTGCTGACATCACGCCTCAGAAGAGTACCAGATAAGTAGTTTTGTGCAGCCAGGTGACGCTCAGCCCTTGTTTCCCGCGTAAGTGCGGACGAACTTTAGATATTCGGAGCTGTAGCGGATGTGCCGGTAAACAGGCACGAGGGTAGCGGCCAAGTACTTGTGTTCAATTTTTGTATCAAATTTCATTTTAAAGTAAATAAGAGGCCGCCGATGTAAAAAAAAACATGTAAATTCATTTGTAAAAATCATTGTTATGCCAATCATCATCATCATCATAATCATATTTTAGAATAAGTAAATATTTTCTTGAAATGCCCATCTGTGTATTATTGAGCATGCAAACCCCCGACCCACCGCCGACGGGTTACATAAATGGCGCCCAACGTGGGGCTTGAATGAGCTCAACTAAGATTCACGAACCCAAACTTCAAAATTTTATAAACGTTGCCGGTGGCGAATGAAAGGGGAATGCATGTTTGATAATTACTTATGGTCTGTGTATGATGTTTTCTCTTTCAGCTTGTGTGTAGGGTTTACTGTGTTTGCGTGTGTTGTATGTGGGTTTTTTTTTATTAAGAAATTTATGCGTAAAGTAACTGTGAAAGAATTTAAAATGGAGGGTAAAGATGAAACTCAGGGGGAAACCGACAGCAACGCGCAACCTCAGGCACCCACGGTCACAATAGCCGATCTCATGGCGATAATGCTTTCAAAATTCGATGAGCAATCCAAGCAGACAAATGCAAAATTTGATGAGCAATTCAAGCAGACAAATGCAAAATTTGATGAGCAATTCAAGCAGACAAATGCGAGATTCGATGAGCTCGCGAACCGTATCGAGGAGCAGGGGGCAAAATCCGCAGCTGAAATTCGGAGACTGGAAACTCGTTTCGATAAGCACGTCGCGGTATGTAACGAGTCAAACATGGCTCTGGCACAACGCATTGATGCCATTGCTACAAAATTAGATGCGAACAGTGATGCGACAAACGCAAAACTAACAGAAATGCAAAATGATCTTGAGGGACAGATTGCGGAGCAAGGCGGCCGTTTCACTGAATTCGAAGGTACAATCACGGCTAGATTAAGGGGACAAGAGGGGAAAATGGATAGCATCCACGAGTCTGTAAAAACATCAATTTCGGAAATAGGAAGCAAGGGTGAAGCGGTCTGTAGGCGGTTATCAAAATTAGAGACAAAGGTGATTACCGATATGCAGAGTGTCAATAATGAAATATCAGAAATTAAAACGGGTGCAGCAAACGCCGATAATGAAAGGGAAAAGCAGATCAAACAAATGATCAGCGATTCGATGAGTGTCTTGCGCGAGGAAAGGCGGCAAGAGATCGCGGATGCTTGTGATCAATTACCACGACAAAGCAACGGGGAACGGGGCGCCGCGTCACTCCCATGGACACCGCCGTCCAACCTGAACTTTTCAGGGAACATCAACGAAAATCCATGTGAATTCATTCGCCGGGTCGAGGACTACATGGAGCTCACGAAAGCTATTCCGAATCAATTAAAAACAAAATTTGTACAGCAATTGTTGCGAGGGAGCGCTGCGAGCTGGCTCCTGGCCATACATCCATTTCCTCGTGATTTCAGCGATTTCAAGGCCCGATTCCTGGAGCGCTATTGGGGAGAGCAGGTCCGGTATGATTACGAAAGGAGAGTGATGGAAGGTAGATGGGAGGAAAGATGGGGCATCTCATTATTAGATTACGCGATCGACAAGATTGCGGCGCTAAGGTTATGCGACCCGCAAATCTCAGATGCAAAACTGATTTGGATGATTACCTCACACTTTCCCTTTCAAATTCAAAACCTGTTGAATAGCGTAGACTCGCTCGATCTCGAGAAAATGCAGCTACTTCTCGCCAGGTATGATAGAACACGTATGTGTCAAGGGTCAGGGGGAGGTCGATCAAATAGGCAGGACGGAGGGGGAGGAAATCAAAGAAGCGGACAATGGCGGCGAGAGCATAACGATTTCCCGCCAAGAAACGGTGAAAGCCCGCCATCGCATCAGGCAGCGAACCGGGGCCCACCGCCGTCGGCGCCGCGTGATAGAGCACAGGAGGAACGTACGAACAATCGGGGAGGTCCCGGTTCGTCAAACTAATGTCGTTCGGTATCGTGGGGCGCCGGGACGCCGAACGAGTGCAGGTGCGGGAGCTACAGGTGCCTATAGGGGAAACGGCGAATGTGAACTTTGCCATCAACGAGGTAGAGGACGAGGAGCAGAACTTTCTCCGGGCGCGAAAATGCCCTATTATCACTTTTACATGTGAAAGGATCGAAGCGAGGGCCCTCATTGATTCAGGAAGCGAAGTTTCAGCCATTTCGGAGGAGTACTACTTGAAATTAAAGAACCATCGTATTACTCTACCCGAACTTCCCATTAATAAATGTTTTGTTGTCGGCGTGGGCAAGAAGAAAAGCAATCCCATTACTAGGCAGGTCCTATTAACGTTATCGTTTAGCACAGATCAATTTAATGCCACATGTCTCATTGTTAAGAATTTAGGATATGACGTTGTTTTAGGTGTCGATTTTTTAAGAGAATATAGCGGTAAAATAGATTTTGAAAGGGGAGAAATTACTCTGGATCCAGGAAGACTGATGATGTTTGAGGAAGGTGATGCCGACGTTCACGAGCCGAAAGAGGCTAGCATGTTTTCGATTACGCGGGAAGAAGCTCTCGGTCTAATTAACGAGAAAATGCAGGAAAATAGCAATCTCAAGCCGGAAGAGCACTACCGCCTGCAGGAATTGCTTCAAAATTATAAGGACGTTTTTATCAGGCCAACCGACCCCATCCCTGACTTTCAACTCCGAATCCAGGTCACAAATCCCGAATCATTTAAGTGTAGGAGTTACCCTATACCGCAGGCCCTTAAGGCGGACGTGGACCGCGTCATGTTGGAAATGATCAGAGACGGCATTATCGAAAGGAAACCGACCGCCTACATTAACCCCCTCGTGATCGTAAGAAAAAAAGATGGAGGCGTTCGAATCTGCCTCGACGCCAGGAAATTAAATGAGATCACTGTGCCCGATTATGATGCGCCGATTGCGATAGATGAAATGTTATGGAAGTTCCGGGAGGCCAGCTTATTTTCGGCAGTAGATTTCACAGCCTCGTATTGGCAAATTGCAATACACCCAGATGATCAAAAGTATACGGGATTTATTTACGATGGTTTGAGCTACGTATGGAAAAGATGCCCGTTCGGACTTCGCAACTCAGGCGCGTATTTTATTCGATGCCTGGATACAAAATTACCGCCGTCAATTAAAATGTTCCTCACCCCATACGTGGATGATCTTGTAATTTCCTCCCAGGATTTCGACCAGCATCTAGAAAATTTGGAGGAGTTATTCAAATGCTTGATCATCAACAATATGCATTTAAATTTAGAGAAATCCCAGTTCTGTAAGAGGGAAATTAAATTTCTGGGGTACATAATTGACGACAAAGGGACGAGAATCGATCCGGAGAAGGCACAGTCAATTGCAAGGATCAAGCCGCACCTCGCACTCGTCGAAGTTCCCAACAATTTGAATTATCTAGCATTAGGTTTGATTAATTTTAACGAAAATAAATTTTATTACTCACTTTATTGGTCTATTTGCATTTCTTAAGGGTTTATTAGTTGTTAAGGGCAATTTTATTTTTCTCATCTAATTATAGTTCATTGTCAAGGGTTAATTTCGTTGTCATTATTGGTTAAGTTGGATCAGGTCATTATAGCGGGCAATGTTTCTATTTTGTGGTTTTTGTGCTCACGGAGGCCGTTTCCGTTAGTTAGTTTTGCTCTAAGAAAATCCATCGCTGTGCTCAGAATTTTCTTGGTGGGAGGGGATTGCCAATGTAACGGTACGTCCTCCGAAATAATAATATAATAAAATACAATACTGGTCATATTATGCCGACCGCCGCCCCACCCGCTTAGGTGCGTGGCCGCGCCGTTCAAAAGGTTTTATGACCGTCCCTGGGTGCCGCGGACTCAATAGCCTCTCCACACTAAACGACAATTATCGAGGCCAAGCCCTACCACCGGTCTCTGCCAACCCCTCGTCATCACCCCCTCAGCCGAACTCGGAGACATATTTATGACCGTAAAAAGCATTGTGCTACCGAGACGCACCGGCGCGTGCCGCGTCGAGTCCCGCGCTCGCTGGGTATGCCTTTGAGTCCGATCCACAGACGTGCTGCTTAAAAGAGCATCAAAATTCGTTTTGCTCAAGTGTTCACCCGGGAGAGAGGCACCAGGCAGGGCAATAAAGCAATAACGTCAATCAAAGAACGGCCTGGGCTAACCGTCGCCGGCACCCGAAAAGAAAGGAGTAAAACGCCGTGACCGAGGCGCGAAGGCGGGGAAACATGTGTCACCGTCTTCGGACGTGCCGCGCCAATATACCACCCTTTCGTTATGCGCACGTGGTCACCTGTGGACTCGCGAGACCTACTTTCGAGCATACAATGCCGCACATTGTCGATGCGAGCTCGCGAGCCATTGGCTCAAGTGCCGCCTCTTTAGCGAAGGGCGAGCGAATCGAAGACAGGCCCCCGGTCCGTGGAGAGGGAAGAGGTGCCTTCGTTCGTGGTAGCGCGCCGCCCAAAACGGACTTGTATCGAGAGATCGGTAAGAGACACTTGTATCTAGAAATCGGTGAGAGAGACTCGTATCTAGAGATCGGCAAGAGACACTTGTGTCTAGAGATCGGTGGGAGACACTTGCTCTACCGCGCGCCGCATAAACTTAATTAGTCACGTGAGCTGAAATGATTACTCTCAAAACGTGCGCTATTTGACTTGGCGATTCATACGAGATTTTTGCTCTGCGCAATGTCACATCATTGGTGAAATTCATTAGACTCGCTACCGGAAGGAACTTCCTCTCCGGAGACCGCAAGCCGAGCGCGGAATCACCATTGTTTACGATCGGCAACGAGACGTTGTGACCTGGGTCGCGTGTCATGAAATGTGGACGACGCCAGCGCAGCATTGGGTCCAGAGGGAGCGTGTTGTGGTGGCTTCCGCCTGAGTACGCGCCACAGCCGCCCGACTCCAGCCCGGGAATGCATCACTCACCACTGCTGACATCACGCCTCAGAAGAGTACCAGATAAGTAGTTTTGTGCAGCCAGGTGACGCTCAGCCCTTGTTTCCCGCGTAAGTGCGGACGAACTTTAGATATTCGGAGCTGTAGCGGATGTGCCGGTAAACAGGCACGAGGGTAGCGGCCAAGTACTTGTGTTCAATTTTTGTATCAAATTTCATTTTAAAGTAAATAAGAGGCCGCCGATGTACAAAAAAAAACAACATGTAAATTCATTTGTAAAAATCATTGTTATGCCAATCATCATCATCATAATCATATTTTAGAATAAGTAAATATTTTCTTGAAATGCCCATCTGTGTATTATTGAGCATGCAAACCCCCGACCCACCGCCGACGGGTTACAGTACGTAATTACTATGTAATTGTTCATCCTAAGAATGTATACAGATGTATCCAAATATGTGTCCGTAAATGTGCAGGAGTGCTCCTGACGTCAATGATAACTAAAAGCTTTTATGAATATGGTCCGCACACCCTTCGTTACAGAGTTACGAGTTATGTTAGAAATTAACTTCCAACTTCCTCCTTTTTTTCCATTTCCTCCACTGCAGGTGGTCATGATATCTGTTTTGTTAATACGATGCCATTATATTTTTACGTCATCTTATATAGTACATTTATCAGTATCCCCACAAAAAGTTTAAAGATAAAACTTTGAGCCTGTTTTAAGACATTCCTATTTTGTTTATATTTTAAAAATATTTCTCAAATTTCTTACAAAATTGCTCGAAAACTACTAAACTTTTCAAAACATTTACATGACGTTATTGAAATAACTAATTACTGAGTAAAAATTCCATTTGAAAAATCTGTATTTTTAATATTGTAATTATAGGAGGTCGCCGAAAAAATTCAAATTTTTTGAAATTTCAAGGATAACCGTAAAACCCAAACCTATGCTATCTTTTTAAATGTATTTTTCTCAATACTTAAAAGAAATTTGAAGAAAATAGAGCCATTTTGGAGAAATTTTGAAAATATACCATGAACTTCATGAAAAGTAAGTAAATTTAAAGAATGGTTTTCAAAATCGAAGAATTGAAATCAGGCTAGATTCATCGGGAAATATTAATTTTGAAAATAATCCTACGAATAATTGATGTTCACGGCCGCTAGTGATGTTCACGCACGGATGGACAGACGGACAGACCGACAAACAGACAAACGGAATTGTTGAAGAGCATAAAAATAGCAACATAGCAACCGCATACAAACTAAATTTGATTCTGAACACAAAATCTTGTATTGCTGAGTGGAGGCTGAAGAATGGAAGTGGGGATCTCATCGTGTCGGAAGGATCGCATGGTTTATATCAATATGCCGGTTGAAGTTTCTAATTTGTGAAATCGTTGGATTAAATTTCAAGGTTTACATATGCCATAGAAGCAATGGTTTAAAATATGAAAAAGTTGACAAGGAAATATAAAACTGTTAAAATTATTAATTATTTGAAGTGCACCTTCATATGCCTATGACTAGGGATCGGATTTTGATGACATAAATCATAGTAAAAAATTATCAATAAAATGCTCTTAAAATGTTTTAAAAATACCTAAATGCAAAATAAAATAACGTAAATATATGATCAACAAACTCAAGCTTTTGGATACGCTACTATTGTAATAGAGGCTTCTTCTAGTCGTTCAAGTAAACTCAGCTTTCGAACTTTTGATTTGGACTGTTCGTTACCTGGAAATCTGTCTTTAGTTATCTGGAAATCGTCTGAACCGCCAATGGTATTGCCCGGCGTCACAGGAATCATAGATTACATACTCACAATGGCTGACATTACAACTTTTTGAGTCAAGAAATCGAATAGGCTGCCAGATAGAGGTACTCAAGAATTCTGTGAAGAACCTTTGTTACTTCTCATAAATATTATTTGAAGCAAGTACGATAAAAACGATATTAAAATCTATAAAATCACCGAAAAGTTCATTAATTACGACGGAAAAGGGTAAAAAATGACTTAATAGTTTAAATAGACGAAAAATACAAAAAAAAAGTATAAAACTGGGTAATTTCCTTTTATCATAACATAAAATGAATTTCTATTCCAAGCGGTATTTTTCTACAGAGATAAGAATAGTATTCATAAAAAACCGCTCCCAACTTATGACACTGCCCTCTGGAAGGTAGGTGTTGCTTTATATACAGTTGAATTTGTACAAGTATTCTTGCACTACACCTTTCCGTGTCTAAAACGCCACAAGAAGTAGGTTATTGACATCCATGAAACACACGAATGATAAGATTAAAGGCCACAACATTTGGGTTTGCCTGAAGGGGAATAATGTAGAGAAAATAAATAACTCAAACGTATGTCTAATAGATTTTAGTTTCATCATGGTAAAAACATCACATCGAAGAATATTATTACAATTGAATAAAATACTTCATCACAAAAAATAGATCAATCAGTATTTCACATACAACTTTGTTTAGATCTTACTATCTGTATTTTTGGTGAACAAAAGACATGCCACTCCTTGAACAGAATCGCGTCTCTTTATTTAATCTAATTCCTTTGCAAATATAATTGAATACAATATTATTAGAGAAAAACCTTACATTAAAAAAAATACTATAGTTCATTGATACATCTTACAAGATACATCTTACATTAAAAAAAAATACTATCTAATATTCGCGATTAGATCGGTCGCCGTGTGTCTCTTAGAGTGTGATTCATCGCTGCGTGTCCATAGCGAAACCTTGCAACTTAGCCGTGAGAGTGATCGTGCCCTTTGCAGTGCCTCTTGCCGGAACAGCCACAGGGCCCACCATTCCCGGCCCTCAGACACGCCCTTTGACAGGACGGTCCGGGGGCAAATGCAGTACATCCTCGGCTGCCAGGAAACAAGTGGTGGTTGTGAGGTCCATGCATTCCGTGGGGTTCGTGGTGGCTGAGAGGTCCATGCATTTGATGGGGTCCGTGGTGGCTGTGAGGTCCATGTATTCCGTGCACCCAGTGTGGACCATGGTGTCCATGGGGTCCAAGATGGCCATGGAGTTCATGAAGCCCGCAATGGCCATAGGGACCGTGGTGACCATGTGGTCCGTGATGACCATGTGGTCCGTGGTGACCATGTGGTCCGTGGTGACCATGTGGTCCGTGGTGAACATGTGGTCCTTGGTGTCCATGGTGTCCGTGATGACCAAGACAATGACCATGACCGTGTCGACCATGTTGGTCTTGCAGTCCTTCATTTGCGACGCAATGCATTTTAACCTGGAGCAGATCAAAAACAATTTATGTAGGTGTGTTCTTGCCACAACTAAGTCACCCGCGTAATTTTGGACAATGCGATAAGTTTTCCTTTTAATTACTAAACAGCGTTTTAAAGAAATTTATTTTTAGTACAAAAATGCATATTAAGGAAGAATTGCTATATTTTACGATTCTGCGATTCCCTTGTAAGTACTTTACATTAACAAGGAGTTGATCGTCAATTTTGAGAGAAATTATTTTGTTGCAATTGCAAATTCATAATGGTTCGTGTTTTCCATTATAACTAGTGAAAATGCTTACCCGATGCGAGAAGAGATTTTGTCGTTACCAGAGGTGTGGAGCGCTAGGGGCCAGTGGCTGCGAGAGTTGGATGTCTGAACTGTCAAGCGGCTGTCGGCTGCTTATGAAGAGCGCGTGGGAGACCCTTATCTCTGGGAACCCGGCTGGCCTTGTTTTTTTCTCAACGAAGAGCGTGGAACTCGCGTCACGATTTGCGTCCGTGATCGTGACTTTGCCAACGTGACTTGACCTTTTGCGCGCGAAGATACGTGGCTCATGTTATGTAGAGGAAAACATACGTGATTCGTGATCTTAAGTCACGTGATCTTAAGTCACGTGAGTCTGTACGGAGGGGGTTATAAGCGAAACGTGACGCGGATAATAATCTAAAATATTGATACGTGACTTTCGTCATGAGCAGGTTGTCACTTATGTCCATCGAAATTAAGAGATCGTGACTCTTGATTACTCATGTACGAGTTTCTGTGATTTGCAAGCCAGACTTGCAAGCCCCAAATTTCATAAACAGGAACGTAGAATGCGTGATTATTTAGTCACGTTTTAGAGTACGTTTCCTTGATTGGTTTAGTTTGGAAATGTAATATAAATGGTTTAGTTTGGAAATGTATTGTAAATGTAATAATTTTATAATAATGGTAAATATTGAAATGCCATAATGTGATCATGTCTAGAATATTCAATAATTATATATTTTAAACTTCACGAAGTAGCAAAATACAGTAGCATTTACGGTAGAAACTCAGTAAATCATTTTGAATACATTGATTCTTCTTAACGGAAGATGTCACGAAGAGACTGCTGTAATCACGTAAATTTTAGAAACCAAAATTAAACAATAGAGTAAAATTCTGCAATGTGAATTCTCGTACATGAAATCTTAGAGAAGTGAGGAAAGGGTATGACCGAATAAGGTGGTGAAAACTGCCCCAAACCAAATCGATAATCGCAATACTCTTATGAAATAGAATAAAAAATGCCGTAGATTTCCAAACAATCAGCCTCCTAGGGCAATCTGTTGCAGAGATATAACGAGAAACGTGTTTTTCACGTTTGATTTTTCCTCAGCTTATATTACATGTAAGAGTCTGAAAAACAATTGGGGAGACGAGGAAAAGTGATAGAATATTAAGGAATTTTTGGTAACCAATTCTAACACCAAACACAAATGGTAAAATATAAATAAATTTTTGAAATAGATTTTGGACGTGATAACGTTGGAGTACAGTCCCAATTTTCTCCCCTAGAATGCGTCTTATAACAATCTATGACATATATTTTTTCATCTTTTTAAACAATGTGGAAAATAGTGAAAAAGAATTGAACCCAATTTTATCAGTTTAAAAATTTGAAATTCTCGCCAAAATGTGATAGGAATTTTTTTTCCATTCAACAATTTATACTTACATTATTGAAAAGTCATACAGACAAAAGTCTGATTTACAACTTTTTGTTGACAAATGTTTGTGTTTATGGGGAAAGTATTAATATTTTTTTTGAATTTGGGGTAAGAATTGGTTGCCAAGCGTATCTTAAAAGTCAACTATTTTTACCCGTCTCGCGAATTTTTTTAGCCTGATACGTGCATTAGAAGCTGAGAAAAAATAAAGCATGAAAAACACGTCTCTCCAATAATTGCCCTAGGAGGCTGATTTTTGGAGAAAATACAACATTTTTTATTCTCTTTTACATGAGCATTGCGATTATCAATTTGGTTTGGGGGCAGGTTTCACCATCTTATTCGGATATACCCTTTATTGAGATAATTGTGTTTGGAGGAGTTCAAATGAGACAGTTTTGATTTCTTACAGGAGAGTTACACCGACTGAGTAACTTGATAATCGATTTCAAAGGGCGACATTCAATTTGAGAAGTGTGAAGTTGCGTATAGTAAAAAATGTATAGAAAGACTAGATGTATAACACGATTTTTCTTGTTTTATCAATGTGGTTATTTAACCATATAATAGAATCAATACCATTATTAGCATTAATACTATAGTTTCATCGTATACTATAATATTTAACAGAAAATATTTTTATACATTTTCCGAAATGAATTTTATAAATTCAAATTCATTGTTCTGAATGAGATGTTATTCCAAGTATACAAATGATTGGAATATCACTACACACTGAGATATTTAATCCATGAATTGGATGGCCCTATTAAAATTACATGGCATTACATTACACATAATTACATTACATTACACATAAATTACATTACATTACACATAATTTAGAATCGTCACTAATTATGGAATCGTGATCAAAAACAGTTCACATGAACAACTCAAGCTACTGGATATGTTACTGATGTAATCAAGGCTTCTTCCTTTCGTTCAAGTGAACTCAGCTTGGGAACTTCTGGTTTGAACCGTTTTCTACAAGGAAATCTCTGTCTTTAGCTATTCCGAAATCGGCCTAACTGACAATGGCGCTGTTAGGTGTCGAAAGAACCTTACGTTGCATACTCACAACGGCTGTCATTACAATTTCTAGGCGAAGAAATCGAATAGACCACTCAGGATTTCTCTGGAGAACATTTGTTGCATTTCGTAAATATTATT
>BLKR01017494.1:0-11324 GCA_011170035.1 Teleogryllus occipitalis
TTTAATCGAAGAAGCAGTAATTAGAGTAGGTTCTCGAACGTCAAAGCCGTAATTATAATTACTTAGACTTTATAAAATTTATAAATACATCAAGTGGTGTAAATCTCATTATATGACAGAAACTAAATGCGAAAAAAAAATCTTAACACAATACCAAATTTTGATCTACATCTCTAGAAATATATTTATACTTATGCTAATACATGCCTGAGATGCGTAAGAAATATTCTTGAAAAAAAAATTTAATTCCAGAATATTTCTTTGGATGGGATGTTACGAGAAGTAACAAAATTAATATGAGCATGGGTTTGAAATAATGTTTTTAAAAAAATATTTTATCTAGAGAACGGTTCTCTGAATTCTCTGAAAAAAAAAAAACAACAAACTTCCGGAAGTTTGTAATTGAAAGAAGCATCAGCATATAAAAAAGTATTCTAAAAATATTTTCTGTGGAAGAGCTTTGTCTTTTAATTTAAATTATTGTAGCATAGTTACGTTAGAATTCAGTAAAATTAGGTTTTCTATATTTACGTGCCAATTCGGAAAGAGCAGCTACTCAAATTTCTGATATAATTGAAAATTTTAACTATTACTGCGTATAGTGCCGCTTGCTGAAATTACTGCATTTCTGACAGCCGTGTAGGTTTGAAATAACCCAATCTGCAGACAGGTCTGTCAAAACGTCGAGGAAGATTTTTCGGTACTATAGGGTTGGAACTATTAAAGTTTATCCCTTCTGTTATTAAGCCGCGTTAAATACTCATAGCAGTTGATGTTTAGTGATAACGCATAATTTAAAATCTTTAAGTTTTAAAACGATTTATTATATTTTAGAGGCACTTCCAATGAACAACATCTCACTGTAATGAGAAAACTATCATCGTATGGTAAAGTTCCGCCAAAACAAGAGAATTTGCGCACAATCAATGGCCACCGTCGACTTAAGGATTGGGTTGGGTCCTGAAGGGCTCTTACTACGCTGCACAGACCTTTCTTCGGGACTGTACGATCAACGGTTCCTTTTTGTACTGTGCAGAGCGGTTTAGTCCTCAGGCTCAGTGATGTACATGAAATTTCTGAGTAATGCCGAACCCACCTTGTAGTCGCTGCTGATGGTCACAAATTAAAGAGAATTCCAGACACTCGCACGGTGAATGCGAAAATGCGAAGAAACCATAGTTTTAAGGAATGTGCTGTTTCCTTTGTAAACATGCTAATGTGAATATCCATAATCAACTGTTCAGTATGTATGGTTATTAAATTTTACCTTACGTTCCTGAAGTTCGGAAACCTAACATAGCAAGTAAGATTTGTTCCATTATAATGCTAAGGGCAGTGTGAATCAGAATGAATATAACCATGGTTGTTTTTGATGTAACGCATAGCGTATATTTTGGCATTTCATTGAGCAGTTTATTTTTAGTGAAAACTCTTATAATAAGCATATTTACTAAACATTGAAACAATTTCTTACATTTCAAAAGCAACTCGAGCCAAATTTCATAGTATGAGAATTTTAACGTGAAAATCAATAAATATTTTTTTCAAAATCACATTTTTTTATGTAGAACTGTTAGAGCACAATAATGGTAACTGCCCTAACGTACTTTTTTTCTCGTCATTATGGGGATGATTTATATCGTTGTGGTCTTCGTGTTAGTCTTGGAGTTAAGGTTGTCAGCTGTAAAGAACGTGCTCGTATAGAACATAGAAACATCGACAACAAGATCAACTACGTTCGGGGTATCGAACGAGCGAACCATAGAAGTATTGTTATGGCGCTCCCACCTTGGCAATTTTTGTTTCCTTGGATTTTATTACAGATTAATATCTGTGGAGCGCTAGAGCGTCGCTGTTGCAGTGCACAATCACTCGCTACTGGTCGCGTGATTGTTCATCACGTTCTGAGCTCCTCTGCAAAAAATCTAATAGAAGACTTTCTCGTAAGTATTGTTTTGTTCTATGTCCTGGTTTGTCATTGTTGTTGAGTATTGTATTGTTACAACGTTCTCCCTCAAATTCTGAGTAAATCATTTCTAAAAGATGAACTTGTAAACGCATAACAAAAGCTTCAATTTAAAAAACGAAGAAATATAAAATAACATACACATTCTAACTTACGTAGCATCTAACTGCCTCAAAACGCTAAAATTAGATCACGAGACGCAGGATTTTCAGAGAGGCCGATTAAGTTTGACGCCTATTTACTAAAAAAATACTCATATTTTCGAACATGGCCTTATTTGAAGATCTGTTTTTGATGAACAAATTTCATTAAGACAAAAAATGTATCTTAATAATTGTAGTTATCGGAAGACTCCGAAAACATTTTGAATTTTTTCAATTTTTGAAAAATCAGGTTATTCAACCAACATGAGACCTGCGCCATTCCCTTAAAAAGGCCTATCGACTATTCAACAACAAAATTTCATCGAAATCGATGGCGCTTTTTAATTGTGCTCCATAGGTGTCAAGATCCTTTCCGTATTTGATCAATGCAATTTTGGAATCCATTAAATCTATGTTCGTCTAGATTTGTTTTTATTTTTCTTTGAGTTTGATTTAGTTTGCGTTTTATATATGGGTCTCACGCTTTTCTGCCATTTCCGTCTTAGTATTAGTTTTTATTTAATTAAATTGAGAATGAATACGGGGTTTTTAGCTTCTTTCTTATTTGTTTTCGGCTTGTTGGCCAATATTGTTGCTAACCGTATTGCTTTCGTGAGTTTATTTATTTATTAATACTTTCAATTGTTTTTAGTTGATCGGATCGGATTTACTGATCTAATGGGATATGCACGTTTTTAGATATTGTAACGTCTAGGATGTCTGGAATAATATTGTGATCATAATGATAAAGAGTAGGTTCTGATGGTGCATGTAGATCCGCGTTATTATCTTGTAAGAAATTAATAAGTTTTTCTCCTACTTTATTTGTTGAATTACAGCCCCATACGATATATTTACAGTTCAGATCTCTCGCAATTAGAGTTGGTGTATTACTGTTTAGAATACTTTTTAGGGTCTTTTCTGGGAATGTTTTATTTGGTGGTTTACAGGCTGATATTATGTCTCCATGAACTGAGCTGATTTATATACGGACCGTTTCTAAGTTAACGGAGTATGGTATAATTAGTTCATGATCTTGGACGCTTTTTTTATTATTAACGCAACTCCCCCAGATGCCTTTTCTGCGGCTCTATCCTTCCTGTAGGTTTCATACCCTAGAACGCTAAATTTTAGATTACTATGGAGATGGGTTTCGGTGATACATGCAATATGTTTCCCAGTTTGAAAGGAAAAACCTTAACTCATTTTCTTGCCTTTCCAGCCCGTTTGCATTCCAGTTTAAAATAATGATATTTGTTTTCATGTGTGGCATTATACAATTCTTGGAATATTTGTTTGCATATATTTTCTATTGAGGTATAATAGCCGCGATTACTTGTTACTGTTTCTGTGATTTTGTTTTTAGTTATGCTTGCATTTGGAGAAAAAGTTTCAGAGAAATTTGGAATGAATGAACTTTGTGGTAGACTAGGGAATTGTGCCCGGTTTGGTGGCCTTGCTTCGTCTCGTTTATCTTTTCTAGCATTAAATGATTTCAGGCCCGGTTCCTGTTGCCCATGGGTTTGATATTGGTTTGGTCCTCAGTAAGTGAGAATGAAAATTATCGTGTTTGGCTGTTTCCTTGAATGCATGGCATCCCCGGTAGTTGGCGGTGTGCGGACCTTGGCAGTCACAACAGAGGGGGATGTACTTTTACTGATTTTGCACTCAGAATAATGGTGCTTACCCGACACCTAACACATCTAGGTTCTAAATAACAATTGGCCTGCCTATGCCCTATCCTTTGGCATTTTTTACATAGAATAGCTTTGTTATTTATCTGAGCCTGGAATCTTACAATAGAATAATCAAAACGTTTAAGATATAAAATGCGACACTATCGTGGGTTTCGTTTCGACACTATCGTGCGTTGGTTACGATATCTTGGAAAAAATTGATTTACTGTTACTTTTCGAGATTCAAGTAATAATTCCGGCTGATATTTCACAGCCGCATGGTCAGAATACTTGTATGCAGTGAAGACGCGCATAAGCCATGACTGCGACGGATTACGAAAAGTTCAGGAGCTCTTCAGACGTCTTACGCGAATTAATCAACAGCGCTCCCTCATGTCCGATTTAATGAATGTCCGAATACGCACATTCCCTTTATGTATTTATTTACGTCAAAAAACGGTTAAAAACTGTGTATGACGTGCTATGGGGAGAAGGGAATATTGTGCACGTTTTCAAAATTCTGTGATCCCTACACTAAGCCATATACTACTTGAATTTTGAAGGAAGAAGAGAAAAAACGCTCCGATGTAATAAAATCTATTTCCAAGGATAAATCAGCAATATATTTTGGGCTCTTATCTAGCATGTCCTTCGTCAAGAAGTAATACTTCGTGGCGCGACAATATGGAAACGATAATTTGAATAACTATATTTCCCACTGAATTCTAGAAGGCGTGTACAGATAATGAAGTTACATTTATTTTTAAGTTTACATTTATGAAGTTATTTATAAATATAAATCCGCTATGGGATGGGGTCGCAGCGGTAGGTGTCAATTGCGAAACAGCGAACGTTTCCATGCAATTATTTAAACCTTAAAATTGACCAGATGGTGAAATGCAATATATTAAATCATTCTCAACTTGTTCTGGACCAAGTTTCACCCATTCCTGTCACTGTCAGGAAACAGATTGGCTGCTGGAAACGCAATTAACGCATCTTATAAATTCCTCGTTAGTTCAAGAACTTGCGGAACTATAGGAAATGTTTGCGGAATGGCTGCATATTCTGCTTGTAATGAAAGATGCTCGGAGAGAATTCCATTTTCTCCAGTTTCTCCTTCATATTTTATTTTTAATTCTTTTTGTTACTGCAACTTACGCCAAAATGACCAGTATGTATGTTATCACTAGGGGCGAATTTTGATGACCTAAAACATCGCTAAAATTGATCAATAAAATGCGTTTAAAGTGCCCTAATACCAAAGAAAAATGACATAAAAAATCTTATCAAAACCTGTTCGGAGGAACAACTCAAGCTGTTGGATACGTTACTATGCAATCGAGGCTTCTTCCATTCGTTCGAGTGAACTCAGCTTGCAGACTTTTGGTTTGGACTGTTCTTTACCAGGAAATCTGTCTTCAGTTATTCCGAAATGGGCCGAACCGGCAATGGCGCTGATATACGTCACAAGAATTACATACAACGGCTGTCAAAACAATTTCTGAGCGAACAATAGAATAGGCTACTGAGTAATTCTGTGAAGAACATTTGTTGCATCTCGTAAATATTATTTGAAGCCAGTAAAATTTACAATGACCTTAAAATCGATTAAATCTGCAAAACGTGCGTTAAAAATGACGAAAAGGGCAAAAAAAGTGCTTTAGTTGAAATCGACAAAAATGCAAAATAATGACCTATAAAAATGGGTCATTTCCTTTTGTCATAACATAAAATGAATTTCTATACTAAACAGCATTGTTCTAACGTGAAAAAAGATGAAATTTCATTAAAATTCGCTCCCTGGTTATCACTAGAGCCAGGAAGTTTGGCAAAATGCCTTTTAATTAGTTACTATTTTAGGACGTTCAACAATAGAAATCACTTAATTGCTCTTCTGGAGTTATGTAGTAGATTTTCATTTTGCCTATTTTAGCCTCTGTTGCCTATATTTGCCATTTTGTCTTATTTTTGTCTTTTCCTCATTTTTCTTTTTTGTCTCCTGGCGCCATTCACGGTAAAGTTGGATACATAACTGCAAGCCTGGACAACACGAAGAAACAATCGTGTTTTGTCTTTCTGTGGAAGCGGAGGGCTGCATTAAAAATCTGAATGGAAAAAGGATGATACCAGTAAAGATTTTTTCCATTGATGGCGACAGGCTTTGTTCGCTCACGAGGAATTTCATCCTACTTTCAGTAAGGCCTCTGATCCCTTTTGAGGTCAGCTGTTTGTGATATTCCCTTCTCAGTGCTGGCGATTACGAAAGTGCGAAGAACGAAAAATGCAATTGTGTTTTAACTGATGCCATTTCATGATTCAAATGGGAGTCCACAACAGCACTTCGATGAGACAGCATCGTATGTAAAGCAAATTCGAAGCCATCATACATGTGGCTTAAGATTCCATCGTTCATGTGGTTTAAGCTTACAAAGGAAAGACCGTTTCCTTACACGGTAAGTGCTAATGCAGATTTTAGTTAGAATAAAAATATGAATCATTTTAATTACCAATCTTTTACACCAATACCTTTTGCATGTAATTTTTCATTGTTTACACGACTTTTTGTGCCCCTTTAGCTAGAATAAAAACAGATTTTTACGTCTACTTTAGTAAAAATAAATGCCTTTTTGCCTGCCTATTTTTGGCAAAATAAATGCCTGCTCTTACGTTATCACAGTGTTTCCCTAAGTGTTCTCTTTCTATAGCATGCTCGTCACACTGTCATTTTCTCCGTCTGATTTTTAATATTGTTTTAAGGGCACAGTAATATCAACAAGTACAGGGTTTTTGTTTTTCTTAAAAATGACTGGTCTATTGATACATTTCCATTATGAGTAATGGGTTGTATTCGTTATAGGTTGGTGCAACACTATTTGGCATTCTGCGTTTGATAGTAAGCTGTCAAACCATCTTGGCCAGTTGGTAGTCTTCTCAAGTATGCGATGTCGGCAAATGCAGTACATCTGCCATTATATGTCCAATGGTCTCACCACTGAAACCGCATTTCCTGCATTTGTCTACTTCGGGCTTTCTTGTGAAATGTTTCTCACTATTCCTAGTTCGGCGTACTCTTATCTTCGACTGCCATTATGAATCCCTCTGTTTCTGTGTACAGATAACCATCTGACAGCCATTGCAGTGAGGATTTTTCATCAGAAGTTTATGGATTGGTTTACGAAATTTCCGTGGACTACCTTTCGTTGGCAATCTTTCTGCACCACTTGATAGTCGTTTTTGATGCTGCCATTGTTTCTGCAGCAGTTTCCGTGGTTGCTTGTTGAAGGTATTAAAGTTCTGTGAAGTGTATCCGTCATAAAGTTGTACAGGAATTTTCATCAAGCAATCTTAACAAGAGTATTTTCCCCTTTGGGTTTGACAGTCTTTCGTGTTTAAAGGTCCCCTCCCTCCCCATCGGGATATGTATAGCCTTTTGCCACAGGAGGCGTCTTGTTTTGTATGAAGGCAACGGAATTTAGTTTGCAGCCTCCTTGTAAACCTGTCTAGCTCTGAAACAGGGGCGAGGCGTGGCATTTTGGCGCGGTCATTGATAGATGTGCCCAGTAGCGACAGCGGGAGAGGCAAAGTACCGTAGGGTGTTCTGCTTTTTAAACATTCATAACTACACTTATTTCTCTGAAGTTTTCATTTTTTTGTAAATCTTCTGTGCTCCATTAAGGTTATATAGAAATGATATAGAAATCTTGGTATGACGAAAAGACTGAAATTCATTTAATGCAATAAATTTGAAACGAAATAATTTTTAAAAATTCGTTTGTTTATTGGTTGTCATTCCTTATGATTACGTATTGCGTGTTCTACAAGAAAGCGCACTTCTACCACGGAAAAAGAATTCGAAATGGTATTACACTCGATGATGCTGTCGCTGCCTTTACAGCATTCTACGCATCGAAAGTATAACCCAAGCACAGGCCGAACCCTCCGCCCAGGAGTCAAGACGCTGTGTAACTAACTGGTCGAGTGACACACAATTGGAAGTTGCGGCCCCGACGTCCCCCTGCTGCAGTCGGGGATTACACTCTCATTGTCTTTTGGTAACACATGAGTAGACTTCGGATTTTAGCACAAATGGCTATGTAGTTTCTTTGGGATGTTATGGAAAATAATTGCAGTTGTTCACGAATCATGAGAAAACAGATCTGAAAGCGTCTAATAGTGCCTAAAATGTCCTAAGAGGGACATTGATGCCTATTTTAATGTTTTGCCGAAAACTTCCTAAAACAAGTAATTTTCAAAATCTATCATTTTAAATGCTAATTTTTGAAATTCGTGCTTTTGAAATGCTTATTAGTGCCTAATTTTGTAATGTTAGGTGCCTAAATCATCACTTTTTTGTGCCTAAAATTCCGAGGTCTACTCATCAGCTAATCAGTGTTGGTAAACCTCTCCGTAGCATCGTAACCCTTTGCAACGGTTCCTCTAGACTTGAATATTGTTGAAATAGTGAATGAAAACTTCAGCAAAAACGAATCGAGTATCGCTAGGCATTGCTAATCATCCGTACAAGATAATTTGAACAACTGGAGTGGCACAAATTTAGACTCTAAATGATTTAAATTCATAAAGATGTATAAAATAATGCGTGACGTTTGGAAGCTGTCATGTTACCATCTTTTTACATTCATGAATTCATTAGATTTGTATAAACACTCCTAAACATCCTACATGACGAAACAGTTGAGCCGCCCTGTGGCAGATTTTTGAATGACTCTTATAGAAATCCTCTCTCTCTCCAAAGGATTCAGAGTTATTTCTTAGATACTACAAGGGAGATGCAGTTGGAGCTAGTATCGTGCATATTAATTTAGCTAAGTGGATAATTTCCTGAAATGCGCGGTCCAAATGTTTTCTTTTAAACCTTTCACCAGTCATGGAGATAGTGTTAAAATGTTGCAATTCTATTTTTAATAAATCTGTTATTTTTTAATATCCCAGTGATTCAAAAATGTTTTATTCATAGTTAGCAAAAAAATCTCGGAGAAATTCTTCGTTTCACAATCAACGGCAAGTATTTTCAATAAATTAAAAGCTTTTTTTCCATTTGTATGTGAACCAAATAATATTTTTTATTTTATAGTAGCACAAGTTTGTAATCTTCTTTGAGGGAGGAGCTGATTTTTCGCGGTCTTCCCCCCATCGCTGGTATAGTGGCAGATTTCTTGGCCTACCGATGTAAATTATGGAGCATTATAAAGGAAGAAGGGTACCCAAGTCATCTAGTGGAAGTGAAGAAAATTATGTATGACAATGCTAATATCGCAGTAAAATACAATGGATTTGCTTCCGGGGAAAGGATTATAAATAAAGGAGTAAGGCAGGGAGACAGTCTTTCTCCAACACTCTGTAATTACATATCCCAGATATATATTAAAAGGTGGAAGAATGTGATACCTTCAGGAATTTACCTGGGCAAAAATACATTTGTAAATACCCTTTATATGCTGACGACCAGGTGATGGGATGAAGTGATGTGAAATTACATATGGAAGAGAGAGGGAAATCACCAGCAAGATTCATAAATTTCAAGCAGTTTGTGGAACTATAAGTAGAACGTTTAAAAAGAGCCCGGAAAACAACCCAATTAAAATTTTATGATATTATGGCCCTCCCAGTTTTACTATATGGATGTGAAACTTGGGTTCAAAAAGAAAAAGATTTTAGGAGGATTGATTCAACAGAAATGCTGTTTTTGAGAGGAGTAAAGGGCTGTACATTAAGAGATCAAATAAAAGTGAAAAAATAAGAGAAGAGAACCAGGGCGGAAAGAAACAGTACGTGAAAAAAAAATAAGAAGTACAGACAGCAATGGGTGACACATATTGGAAATATGTCGCAAGACAGACTTCCAGTGCAAGCCCTGAATTACAAGCTGAGAGGAAAGAGAAACATTGGAAGGCCAAAAATGAGATGAAAAGAGCCTGGAACAGGCAATATGCCTAATCCGAAAGGGAGATGATGATTCTTAATGTAACCCCAATAAAACTAATTCGATGGAATTGAGATCAGGATGGTGAAAAGGGAGCTTGATATTGAGGTCGCATAAACCTGCCAACGGTTGTTTTAGAAACAAATAAGCACAATCTTACGCCTGTGAACTTCACTTGAAATTAGGCCTACGCTGCGACACATTGTGCAGTGTGAACTGCACAGCACTCAAACGAAAGGGATAGCACTGAGGACCCAGGGGCGATGCTTCCTATACGTATGTTTCTTTTACTGAATGTTAATATATTAAGTGAGCGTTTGTGCATAGACACCTGAGTTTTTTAAAAATTTGGATAGCCGACACTTTTCTTGGGCGTTGTGCGCAGGCACAACAGGCTGCCCTGTGCATTCAGAACCTCCTCTCCAGGCCACAGCGGTTGTGCGCAGTGCGAAGGAGAGAGCGATATTTTCAGCGGATGTAGCGGTTGATGTTGGGAGTCAACCCTCCTCGCGCATGCGCGATTGAAGGGAGATTACCAAGTTGTTCTGCAATAGTAATTAGCTAAACTACGATATCTTAATTTTCCATCACAGTGCACGGTAACCAAAAAACCTAAAAACACACGCACTATCGAAAAATTGGCTATCGTAATGTTATAAGTCGCGGTACAGTAGTCTGATATTTAAAAAAAAAATACAAGTAATTTTTTACCTTAAATAGTGAATTATAGTCATTACTTCTAAGGTAGGACTAAACTATAAAATGAATCAACTGACAGCATGGATTAAAATAGGTTCTAGAGAAACATTAAAATAGGTTTTACAGAAATTCATATTCATTATTTCATGTATTTGACAAGTGTTTTTTTATGAAACACCTACTCAACAACAAAATTTATTTGCGTTTTAAACTCAGCGTGGAAATTGAAGTATTTGATCGCTAAATACTTTTACTTAAAACTATTCATTACAATATAGTTCCAAAAACTTTTTATATCGTAAACGTAACTTTTGTTATTTGTAGAAGTAAATGAAAAATAATTCGTATAGTTTCTTGATATAACTTTCACATTTTCAATTTGGGGAAGGGATAGGGCTACTTTTCAGCATTGCCCAGGGCCCAGAATTGTCTAGCGCCGGCACTGGTCATGGATAGGGGAACCGCCAACGTAAATTCTAGAGTGCATTGGCGACTGAGATTCTCTGTCCTCTTGGGGAGGAAACCGCCGATCACGAGATTCCCGTATTGTGGGAGGGTAAGCAGTTGTAGCCAGAAGAAGATCAGAAGAGACTCGCGTTTAAAATTGCTTACACAGTGTAGAGTGTGGATTTCCTCCTCACTATCATCTTATTGAAATTAAATATGTCTGTTGTAGGGAGACTGTTGTAAATAAATTAATTGAAGCCGTTTACGTTCTTCGTGGATTGCCGGACCGAAGTCGATGTGGCAACAATTGAGAGAATTTAATTAATTTAAGTAATTTTTCAAGAAGTTCAAGCATAGGCCTTGAGTCTGCTCGATAGCACGTACGTTATGACGAACGCTAGTCTTAATTTTTATATAATTTCCATGCAATTTGTTTGCTTTTGAGT
>BLKR01017495.1:0-11314 GCA_011170035.1 Teleogryllus occipitalis
CCGCCACCGCCACCACCACCACCACCGCCGCCACCACCACCACAACCACCACCACCACCACCATCACCACCGCCACCGCCATCGCCACCATCATTGCCGCCGCCACCACCGCCACCGCCACATCCACCGCCATCGCCATTGCCACCGCCACTGCCTCCGTCACTGCCATTGCCACCATCACCAGCACCGCTACCGCAAACGCCACCGCCACCGAGACCATCATTGTCATCACTACCACCACCACCGCCGCCGCCACCCCTGCCAACTCCACCACTACCACCACCGCCACTGCCACCGCCTTCGCCTTCGCCACCGCCACCGCCACCATCACTACCGCCGCTACCACCGCTGCCATCACCACCACCACCGCCGCCGCCGCCGTCTTCGCCCGATGGACGCGACGCTCGAGAACCTGATCCGAGAGAACGACCGCGCGCTCCGTGGGCGGCCGCCGCGGATGGACGGCGTGCAGGCGGCGGCGAAGGAGGCGGCGGTGGCGGCCCAGTGCCCTCGCCGGGAGACGAACCGGCGACCGCGATGTGGGGCAGCGCGCGGGTCAGACGCCGCCGCAGGGCCTCGGCGCTCTCCGACTGCCCCTCCCCCCACCCCCATCCCCCTCGCGCCGCACCGCAGTCGACGCAATCGCCGTGTATTCCTTGCCAGCTGCGAGAAGTCCCTTTAAGATACTGAGGCAGCGCAACCACTAGGCGAGCACTGTGTGTCGGTGTACATACATAGGTACAGTCTACGCGTGTATGTTTGTGCATTTGTATAATGGATATGTGTATAGGTATTATAAGTGTAGTAAAAGTAAGCCTTGAAACGGAACTCTTGTGACGGAAAAGCTGAATATTTTAATTATTAATAAATAATAGCAATAATAATAATAATAATAATAATAATAATAATAATAATAATAATAATAATAATAATAATAATAATAATAATAATAATAAAGGGAAAAATCCACATTTTGCTTGCATTATTCAGATTTTTTTAAATATCATTCATACATATCTTCTGGAAAATGTAAGATATGCATGACCTTCTTTTTCTTTATTCCCATTATTATTATTATTATTATTATTATTATTATTACTATTATTAGTATTATTATTACTTATGATTATGTACTCTAAATCAAAGGCCCATGATCTTAGAGTCGGTTAAATATAAAATCCAGTATAGTTTCGGAAGAAGCACATCTAGCGACTGAGCACCTCTACAATATTTTGTGAAAAGTATGGGCTGTTCCCAATAACGGGTCGTTTTGCACTTCTCAGGCTTATGAATGACCTAGGAGTTTCGACAAGTTCTTGCGTAATTTTGCGGAACAAATCCTAGAGCTCCAACTACCGATACCACCTGAGTTTTGACGCCCTACATTCCGCTGATCTCGTTTTCTGAACTCTTGCATTTAAGACGTCCCTCGGCTTCCTTGGATTCAAAGTTACGATTGCATAGTAGGGCAACCTCTAAAAACTAGTGATGCTGAAACAGCATGTACTTTCTCACCCGTACTTTCTCGTAAAATTACGCAAAAAGGTCGCAAATTTTCGAAAAATTGTATATGACCTTATTTCAGAATCTATCTTTAAGGAACAGATATCTTTAATGGAAACATTTCTATCTTCATAACGGTAGTAGCAGAAAGTCGTCAAAAAATTGAATATAAAGAATATTCGAAAAATGAGAGTTTTGAACGTAAATGAGGCCTGCACCATTCTCTTAACGTCCTTTACACTATCCAACAACAACATTTAATGAAAAACAGTGGAGTCATTTTTTTGAAAATTTTAAAAAAGGTCCCTGGGTTTTATGCAAAGAACCCCGTGAAATTAAAATATCGGTTTCAAATTTAAGTGTCGCGACATCAGTCAGATCGACTGGGGAATATAAATTTTGGAGAAAATCGGCTGAACGGTTTAGCCGCTAGCGTTTTTCACACACGGACGACAGAAAGACGAACTGCCAGACAGTCCTTTGCCATCATTCGATTTTTCGGTATCAAGGATGGACAAACATGGATTCTGGCTACACCACATGTTAGAGGATTTTTTCCTTCATGTAGCAACTGGATTTATTCATTTTTTCGTTACCAGGACCCTATAATAAGATTTTTTTCTGCCGAAAATTTCCAGTTTTTTTCACGCAGCTTTACGTAACTTTCTCCGTACTCCGTAGCGAGAAAGAAATACACGTGATTTTTTCTAAATTCTGGATATTTTTTTTGTTTGCTGCTATCGTACGATCTGTATGGGTAAGTTTAATGTTTTTCGTACAGATTTCCACCACAGGTTTTGGCAAGTGGACCACTCGGCGAATGTGTTTGAAGCTTTGAGGGTGATACACATCTGCCAATAGAGGTAACTTCAGATCTAATCGCACCTTTTCATTATTCAACTTTGCAAGATTTCAGAAAGATTAGACAACACACACACACACACACACACACACACACATACATATACACACGCACACATAGAAATTGTTTTTGTTTCTGACAATGTATCGGGTGACTTCCTTATTATCGTGGTTATAAGTTATTGTATTTTTTTATTTTAATGTTTTACTGTCTTTGGCTTATGCGTGAAGATATTTTCCTGTGCGTAGACAATCTGCATTCATTTCTTCAAGCTAATGAACAATTAACTTCAAAAGAAATATACTTTGCGGTATTTATTAAAATTCAGTATAATGAAGTTTCGTTGTACAGAGCTTTTACATGACGCCATTAGCCGCTTGCTTTGGAGCAATTAATGTTTCCGTTTACAAGTTCACATTTCCTAGCGCCTGGATTCATTCCTTAATGACTATATGTCAGATACGTTTAAGTTAAGTTACTCGCGCATTTAGTATTTGCTTCAGGGACATTTCACTTCGATAATTACGACGTTGTCATATCTGCTACACTTTATTGCACTAAAAAGTCGTTTCCGTGTGCTGTAGAACAAAACTTGATAAACGTCTTTTTGAAATTATGCTGTTGTTTAGAATTATGTTCCATGTAATTTGTAGATACTATTTTTGACCATCTACTAGATATAAAAACATCTATCTATTTATCGTACATACTCTGGATAGTGACATAAAATTGTAATTTCGATAAGCAAGTTTAAGAAAATTCTGTTGTGAAAGTGGAATTATTCTTTCAGAACATTTTAATTATGATATATACTTAAAATCGGTAACAATTTTTAAATGATGAAATTGTCCTCAAGTTAACACAACGCAATTATGCCACAAGTGTTCCCAGTCGTGTTCAAAAGCAGTCAAAATTGATTGACCTAGGCAATCAACCCTGAGGCAAGCACAGACTGTATTTACGAAATCTTTCTAGAGCACCTTTGGTGTGTGACGGGTAGAAAGCCGCAAACCAGATTAACAGATAGCGCGCGACGTTCCCAGACGTGCAGTTAGAAGAAATAAATCATTGGCGAAGCGGCCGAACGGCCTCCGACGCAAGCCGTCAGGCGCATCCTGGGCGGACTACCCGCCCCTCCCCGCCTCGTCCCACCACGCCCTGCTCCGCCCTTCCCTGCCTCACCCAGCTCATCCACGCCGTGCCCCGCCCCGGCCTTCCCCGCCCCGGCCTTCTCCGCCCCGCCGCACCACCCCACGCCATTACACCGCCACGCCCCCTCACCTACCCTCTGCCCGTCACGCCTTCCCACACGGCTTTACTCCTTACCACCCTTCTCCCATCAGACCCAACTTCATCCGATACGACCCGACCATATCCGATGCGATCAAATTCAATTCAATCCAATCCAATTCGACCCGACCCGACCCGACCCGACCCGACCCGACCCAACCCAACCCGACCCGACCCGACCCGACCCGACCCGACCCAACCCGACCCGACCCGACCCGACCCGAACCGACCCGACCCCACCTGACCTGACCCGACCCGACCCGACCCGACCCGATGTGACCCGTCATGCTGACTCTTTATTACCCAGCTTCTAACCGCAACCCCCGAACCTACCCCGCTCCGTCACGCTGCTCCCCTGTTCATTTCCGTTATATTGCTTTCTAGTCCAGTCCCTTCTTTCCTAATAATTATAACAGGCTGCAATATCTCAACAACAAGATCGTTGTCTCTGCAGCATGATTCACTGGGAGATTCGATGGCTGGAGAACCGATGGAGGAGAATTTTCGACATTAGCTACATAATTAGCTACATTGTTAAGTCGAAGTCAACCAGTTTGCAAGAGAGTTCTATTGGCTAATTTCTGTGATCGATGGTTCTCCATGATTTCTCAGATCAATACCAGGGGAGTATCGGGACAGTAAGAACTCTAACTGGTCACGGATTGTGCACAGTCTCTTCTTCCTCATCCTTACGTCACCTTCTCGCTTTAAACACACACACACACACGTACCTAACTCATACACACACCTTACACTCACACTGTAGGCAGACACACACCTTACATACACACGCACTACACTATCACTTATGTCGGGAGCTTTGAGCGGGGTCGATGGCCTAGCTGGTCTCCATTGGGGAGATACCTGAATAGGGAGAACCCTAATCCGTTTATTATATAATTGCAAACGTCCCGACAATTAAAATCAGTATTTTATCTTAAATTGTATTTTTGTTCGCAACACATAATGTTCTCTAACAGAATCATCATGAGTGACAAGACACCACGACATTGAGCCAAGAATATCTCATTGTAATTACGATAAAAACACGTGAGGAGGATTTTATCATAGTTTTAAAAAGACCGGTTAGGAATATGACAAAAAGTGAGAACGAGTTGAACATAATGACAAAATAAAAACAAAATGAAGATGATGACAAGGCCAGGATGAAACAAATGAAGATCATGACAACCTATAGCATACATTCACAGATATTTGATCTCACGACAATAAAATAAACAACCTACAATATAATACAGCGACGTCAAAATGAGTAAAGAAGTTAAAAATGACCTAAAATATGTGCAAAAAATATTAGAAGAAAAAATTTGATTCTCTTACTTGTAAATTATATACAAATTAATAATAATAATAATAATAATAATAATAATAATAATAATAATAATAATAATAACACCCGTGTGAAAATTTAGCCAAATAACTCGATCACGTCTTTATATGCCTCGACTGTCAACTAGCATTGCCCCACTCCATCTCATACTCATTTTTTAAATTTATTTTCTTCCTGTTCGGCAGTTTTGCCTTTCAGGGGTTTGTACATTTCGATTTTTTAATACATAAGATTTGCGCATATAATGTCTCGCTCTTGTATCTTACTAGCTAATTTACAGGATTTCATACATTATATTTCTAATACATACATCTAATTTACATAAACTACATACATCTAATACATACATCTATTTTACATAAACTACACAAAGTTTACAATACATTATTCATTCTTAAAACTAGAAACCATATAGATACATTCAGAAATTATCGTTGAATTTGGGATGAAAATTAACATATTTTACATACATTATTATAGTGAATATTTACTTTTTTATGGGGGTTTTAACATGTCCTTGGGATATCGTGTGCGTATTCTTCTAGGATTGGTTAATGTTTTTCCCATTGTGAATTTTATACTGCAAGGAGAGGATGGAAGAAGTGTAAAAAATTTGTCACAGTTTTTTTTATATGTTCAGTTAGGAGTTGTATTTGAAGTTCCCTTTGAATATGTGTATTCGAGATGAACCAAGAAGCATTAGCACATTTTTGTAAAAAATTGTTTTGTATTATCTGAAGTTTTTCAATGTTGGTTTTAGCTGTGTTGTTCCAGACTGGACAGGCATATGTGAGAGATGGCCTAATAATAGATTTAAATATTCAAATGGCACATTCCAAATTTAAGGCTGAGCGGAATCTCACATCCCGTATCTATGTCATCGTCCATTATTCACTTTGCCATTTCACACCATTCCATGCTATTATATTCCACAGCAAGGAAACTGCAAGGTTACCTTTAACAATATTCAATTTTATATCATTCTCTTTTTCTTTTCTCATCCCGTTTTATCTACCTTTGTTGCCCCTCGTTGCTCCTGATTTTCTCAAGTTCTGCATATCTCGTGTTCATATCTTGTTTAAGTTGCACCAGGCATTCGAACAATACGATTCCCTTTCTCTGTGATGTAGTTTCAACACCTGAGGAGGCTAAGAGAATCTTCAAAAAATACGAGTAATTATAGTCGAAGCATTAATCGCTTTTCTAAAATCAAAGAGCATGCACAAATCAGAAATATATCTTAAAGCTTCATTAGAAACAAAAGAAATTAATCACATCCACGCACACTTGGTGCAAACAATTAAATTATTTTTATAAATTTATGAATCTTCTAATGAGACAAAATAGCAGTTGAATAAATTGTTGAAAGCTGAATAAAATTGTCATAAAAGAATCAGACACTCGTAAATCTCTTGCAATGCATTAAGGTTTTAAGACTCGTTCCTTGTCACTCTTTTCGTTTCTTGACATCAGCGTAAGGCAGTACGTATCTCGTTGGCCGTACGGTAATTCAAACGTACTTTCCCTTTTACCTATCCGTTCATCAGCCAGAAGGCACATCACTGCCGCGAACCGGAACAACCTGTCTTCCACCTACTCAGCAAGGATTTGCATGCAGCATCAAGAGATTACAGTTATCTTCGAAGATATCTGTAAAGAATTATGAATATGATGAACAAACGAGTTTTTTTATTATTTGTCTGGGCTCCGACGATGTTACCGCAGACGATGAGAAGGTGTTGCAAATGTAATTACGAGTCATTTGATACATCATTTATGCATCTCACTTTTCCGTGTTTCAAGAACGTTTTAATATAGCATTTAGTCTACAGCAGAAATAAATGTCAGATAAGGAATAGCTAACCATTCATTTTAAATGATAGCTAGTGTAATAATAATTTTAAATCATTAACACTTCTTGAACTGATGTTTGATTGCAGAAAGTGCAATCAATGGGCAAAGTGGATGTTTAAAAAAATCTACAATAGTTAACCTTCTAGTTGCTTAAAAAAATAAATTTAATACAAATTATTACGAACGAGTAAACACATTTTAATTCAACTATTTTTAAACGTAAAGGTAGTTTGTTAAATAATATGTATTAGAAACTCCAACAACCTTTTTGAGAATAAAAAGAAATTACATATGGGGGTAGAATTAAGACAGACTTCAAATATTATATTTTCTCACCTCTTGAAGCTAGTTCTCCTTTTAATACCATTAGAATTTCGGAGCGTGTTCGGCTATCTCTACTTGTCTCACTTGCACCGAGTATTACATTCCTTTCATCTTTTCCTCTTGCAGCTTTTTCCTACACAATTCTTCCCCAGATCGTCCTCGGATCATCCTCCGATGTCCTTGAAGTACCAACCGCTTCGTTGGGGAGGCGGGGCGGGTGGGTGGGTGCGACCATTCCAAGGAGAAGCCGGCATCGCTCCCTGGCGACGTCACTTCCGCGCCATCCGCCCAACGCCAGGCGCGGAGCGCGCTGCGGTGCGCTCGCTGGGCCGCGGCTGTAAACACAGGGCGCGCGCCCGCGGGCCGGGGCTTTAATCGGGTAATAAATTAATGATAGCCCGAGCCCAGCCCCCGCCGCGCAGCGCCGCGCCGCGCGCTCTCTGTGAAGGCGGGACGCGAGCGCGGCTGACGCGGAGCAGGCGGACTGGCGGGCGGGCGGACTGGCGGGCGGGCGGACTGGCGGGTGGGTGGGCGTACTAGCGGGTGGGTGGACGGATTGGCGGGTGGGAGGGGGACTAGCGGTTGGGCGGGTAGGCGTGGGTGGGCGTACTGGTGGGTGGGTGGGCGGACTGGCGGTTGGGCGGGTAGGCGGGTGGTGGGCGAACTGGCGGGCGGGCTGGCGGGTGGGCAGGACTGGGTGGGCGGGTGGGCTGGTGGGTGGGCGGACTGGCGGGTGGGCGGACTGGGTGTGGGCGGGCGGGCTGGCGGGTGGGTGGGTGGGTGTACTGGTGGGTGGGCGGACTGGCGGGTGGGCGGGCGGACTGGCGGGTGGGTGGGTGAGCTGGCGGGTGGGTGGGCGGACGCGCGGGAGGACGGACGAACTGGTGGGTGGGCGATCGGGCGGGCGGACTGCCGGGGGGGCTGGCTGGCGGGCGGGCGGGCTGGTGGGTGGGCGGGCCCGCGGGCGCGCGAGCGGTTGGCCGTGGGTTGAATCGGGCAACCCGCCGCGTAATACAAGTGACACATGTTTAAGAAACCTATCTAGTAGAAATGAGTGGATTTTATAGTGGTCGAAAATTTGTAAATACGTCAGGAAAGAAAGTCGTTTGCAATGAATGAAGTAAAGGTGGGAATTACAGAAGATATGATTGGGTAGGCTTCCGCATCCAGAATTTGTATGTTCTAGACTATCGAGGACGAGCGGCGTCTCTATGGTGGTGGCTGACGTTTCGCTCAAAACAATGCAGCCTTCCTCAGAGCGTACTGCTGCAGCAGTATAGCTGCACGTAGAACATAACTACAGAAGAAGTTTGAAATCATAGAAATAAAAATAAAGGCTTAAAGATGTATTATATGATCTAAATGATACCGAAAAATGAGAACGGCAATGAGATTGAGAACTGCTTCATAATACGACAAATGTGTAACAAATAACAGTAATTTAGAGGAGGGCGACTGTGAAAATAAAACGGAGAGACAACATGAGGAACAACTGCAATAAAATGAAGGTGAAAATGGGGAACGGAGCAGCTCGAAGTTCGCATATTTGCTTGCAGTCCCCGCTGACAGGCGTCGGGCGCGCGGCGGGAGGCGGGGCGCGTGCTGCGAGAAGCGCTAGCGCGGCGTGTTCGCGCGCGCGCGCGCGCACGAGCGTGCAGGCGCGGGCGCAGCCACCGCCGCCACCTCGCCCGGCCAGGCCCGGCTCGGCCCAGCCGCTCCGGAGTTACATAAGCACTCGCAGAACGTGTTCGCCGAGAGGCCGCGTTGCGTAGTTCGATTCATGCGCGTCGCCCACCGCCGCCGCCCTCACCGTCCCCATCGCCGCGCCGACGCCGCTTCCACCTCGCGTCGCCATCGCCGCCGTCGCCGCCGTCCTCGCCGCCCTCACCGTCCCCATCGCCGCGCCGACGCCGCTTCCTCCTCGCGTCGCCATCGCCGCCGCCGCCGCCGTCCTCGCCGTCCTCACCGTCCCCATCGCCGCGCCGACGCTGCTTCCTCCTCGCGTCGCCATCGCCGCCGCCGCCGCCGCCACTGCCCACACGGACGCTCAGGGACAGCGGCTGCCTCCCGTCCTCTCCTCCTCCTCCTCCGCCTCCCCGCTCCGCTCCGCGGCTCCCCGACGCGTGGCCTCGCGGCCCGCAGGGACCACCGCCTCCGACAAGCAAGGCTTCTTGAGCCTCGGGTGCGTGTCATCGTGAGTAGTTCAACACCTTGCGCTTTCCGTTGCCTTCGACACCATTCTCAGACGCTAAAAATATATTTTTCTACGCACGCAACACAATGCAGCAGATTTGGAGAATGATGTTCATTAACGAATTACAGAGAATTCCGTATCTTATGGCTAGAGATATTTTCAGCAATTTTTTTAATGCTTTGAACGTTCTGGATTTTAAAATGTATAGTATGATCTCAATATGTTTTTCAAATTACCGAGATTAAAAAATGAGTCGTTGAGAGTATTAGAAATACATGACTACAATATTTTCACAAAATGGTTGTCTTCAAATCATACGATTAGTGCCTGTCATTTGTTTCCCATTCTAGATACATTTCTGTTTCAATTAAATTCAATTTAATATAAGTGTTTAATTATCATTCATTTGGAGATATTCTGCAACGAAGTAATACCTAATTACCACACATCTACAAACTACTTCTATTTCAACGGGACAAAATGATTTTCATTGGCATTCACATGAGGCTGACTTGAAAATGAAAGCTTACATATTTACACATTAATAAAAATACATTAAGATGTAATGTGTTTTTGTGTACTTCATATTAAACGCGTGATCTCTGTATTTTTCATTAAAGAAAATTACACTAGTCACATTGTGAGTGACTCAATACCCACAGCTCACAGTAATGTGAATAACCTTCCCCCATTTTTTTCTGAAAGACTGGTTTCTACTGTGACTACACAATAGCTGTTATTAATGGAAATATACTTATTGATTTCATGCCATAAATATATTACTTTGCCAACTACTGAACGGCAGCCATAATTCATGCTCGTAAATTGTTTGGTAGCAAGAGTTTCAAGATTCATAAAGCGAGAACGGAAGCCCGTAGTCCTTACTAGCTTTATGTCCATTCCAGGCACTAGAAATACCGTCATTTTTTAAATAAACACATCATTATTGGGCTATGTGACAGTGCGGTCAAAAATGATGGAAAAGGCAATAAACGTCCAGGTGTACGCGATTACCACTTTTGAATCTTAGGGCTGAGTAACTGCGTTAACGAATCAAGTTAATTTCATTGGACGAGGTAATCCTGCGGATTTAAATTGTAAAGCAGTCGTAAAAGAATCTCTTAACTGAGTGTTAAAACATCGATGCTAATTTTAATAAATAAATCACTTTTATTCCGTATAAAAACATCGGAACGTTTTCTTTTTCTGTGTCATTCCACAAATTGTAGCGTTTCACAGTCTTAAAAGCTGAGGAATTTAGTGCTGCCCTGCAGATAAACGACCTGTTACTCTTGACGACACCGACAAAAATAAATACCTTTTCTTGCTTAAAATAACTTCATTCCACGCCGCATTTTGACGCTTGTAACATATGAGTCGAGAATCGTGTTCTTAGTTATCGTCAAGGCTCCACGCGCACCAAATAAAACAATGCACGAGCGTAGGGAGGGGGGTGGGAGGGGGTGGGGAGGGAGCAGCAGTCGCCGTGGGCAGGGCGCGGAGGCATAGGGTTCCGGCCAGTTCCCATGCAAATGCTCAGCGGGCCTCTACGGAAAGAGGCAGTGCTCGGCGTAAAACGGGCATCGTGATGAGTATGTTGATATTATGCAGATACGGAGAGGCAAGCTGTTTTTATCATTCATCAACTTGTAAATGAGACATTAGGAAAACAGAAGGTGCCGTCCGGAGGGAGCGAGACGGAGAGTGGACAACATATTTGTGAATGTAAACCGGGGGAGAAGGAAAGCGAGTGACGCGCGTCGGGCGGCCGTCGCGGCGCGAGCGAGACGGAGCGAGCCGGGGAAGGGGCGGGGACGCGGCGGCCGGAGAGAGACGGAGGTAGAAAGAGAGGGAGACGGAATGCAAATGCATAATACATTTAAATCAATGTAGCCTCAACAGAAGAAATCCCCGCCGCCCAAGTTCAACGTTCTGC
>BLKR01017496.1:0-11305 GCA_011170035.1 Teleogryllus occipitalis
AGATGGCCATTAGTAAAAGCGGTTTCTTTCAAGCTAAGCAGATCACGCTAAAATTGTTTTTAGCATTAGGATTATGCTAAGAGTGAGACGATGCTCAAATAAAAATTAATGTAAAAGAGATAAGGGCATCTAAAAAAGAGTGTATGACACACGTGGTAAAAGAGATTAAATTTTGCTCGACTTCTCATTATATTTTCAAAGTGTTCTCAAAAATGATTCCAAATTTTTGAATTTTTTTTCGGATAGAAGAAAGAACGCAATATTTATGATAGAATATCTTTTCTTAATGGAATCTGTTCTAAAATATTAAATCTTTAAAGAAGATTGTGTACAATTTTTGAAACTGTATTTTTTTGTCCAATTTTTTTAAAGTTTCTTTCTCGAATAGTTCAAAGTGCGCGCATATAAATGGCACCTACCTGTATGGCCGAGGTGGCTGGTGTGTGTGCCGACCTAACGCCTTGGTCGGAGGGGTCGCGGGTTCGTGTCCCGCTGAAAAGCGAAGCTGGAAAAAGTCCCCGGAAAGACATAAAAATGGCATGGGTTTCATTTTCATTGAACACTCTACATTTGAAAATTGCAAGTCACAGATAACGCGAGAAGATATGTGCTTCTAAAGTACCACTGGTGTTATTTAATATTATGAAATATTTTAACTCACACAAGTTCAGAAACAAAGTATACAATGCCAACTCGATATACAGAGTTATTGAAAGAAAAAAAAATTTCATTCTTTACAATCGCTTTTACAATCACGCCTTATACACATAGAATCCATTGTTGCTGAACCAAAACAGTGTATTAAGCAATTTTCTTTCAGAAACATTCTGTGAGATTAAAATATTGAATTTTTTGGAGGTGCACTTATCTCCACACATTTTAAAGTGATGAGTTTTTATTTATAAATAGTGAAGCTGAAATATGAGTTTATCAACTGACACTAGTGATGCTCTTGTATCAATAATTCCTCTTCTCACAGTACGTAATGTTCTTTCTACAATGGATGAGTGAATATTTTTATTTTCTGGTCCGCCAACTACTTAGAACATTAGCCCCGCATGCATGTGTGTTGAGTGCATGTTGAATCCCGGTAGACAGCGGTGTTCCTCTCCCACTGGAACTTGTTATCCGGCGCCAACCTACAGGTCGTCTTGCAATGTTTTATCCTTCAAGGTATCTCCATCAGCGGAACACCGCCCCTGTCGGTTTAAGGTCTTAGTATCCCTCACATCTCCCAAACTGCAAGGTAGTGTATTTCATGTAAATTAAAGTCTGTGTAAGTGCAAGTAGAAAAGAGGAAACGAAGATGAGAAAGAAAATATCTCACTCAAATTACGGCCAGTTTGTTAGAATTCTGCATTAATCTGTTATTTATCGGGAAAAAATTACCCATGTGGCAGCTCAAGGACCAGAAGTCCTAGAATTCTTTCACAAAACGGTTGAACTCTATCCTTTTAAGTCTTTATGTAGTGTCCAAAATTCGCAACAGTTGGAATCCCAAGTTTAGAACCTGTCAAGAAGCAACGGTGTTTTATCGAGAGCTGATTCTGCCCAGCGGACCTGGTTGCAGACAGGTAAGCAAATGAATACTGGTAGCTCAGAAATATATTGGATTATTTTTACTAGTTTAATTGAATTAAAATGCAAAACAATACAAACGATAAATGCTTATAGTTAACTCAAAGTTAGATGAAGATGAATGAAAAGTAGCTGTTCATAATATTTAATGAATGCAATAATGTAAATCAATAACAAATAAAGATAGCTGAGATTATATTGTTTTATTTGCACCAATGAAGTTAACTATTGATAGAGTTCCGTTTTAGTTATGGTGTTATTATTGATTAAGAAATACTATACATTTTGGCAACCCAAAGTGAATTACTATGTGTGATTCAGCTAGTTGATATTCACAAGATATTTAGTTGAAGAAAGTTAGGTTGTTTTGTTACTCATCTATGTAGTCAGGATGACAGCAGCTGTTCTTTATTGGCAGGTTGTGGCGTAAATGACTGGAGTGGCATTCGGCAGTAAACAGATGAGGCGTTAACAGTTCTTCGTAGAAACTAGAAGAGCTAGCAGTCCTACGTAGAATCTAGAAGTTCTGGTAGTTCTCGGTTGTTATGTAGCACTCCAAAGGTTTGAATGTATTATAATGTTGTTGATCGCTATTTACGGACGTACACAATTAGTTTAGAGACGATTAGACGCGTATAAACGTCGCAATTAGTTTAGTATTCGCAATAGTTCAGAGATTCGCGATGCGTCAATATGCACGCGATTATGAAACATGTCACGAGAAGTGCGTCCGCTTTGAACAGCGATCTGCTGTCTACGATAGTTTTGGAGCGAGTGGCGAGTGAAGATAACGGTTACTGGGAAGACAGATGAAGCCGGCGAGGTCGTCGCATTGTTGTGTGTCCGTGCGGAGTTGCCGTGGCCGAGGTTGAGTTCGGAGCACATATGTGAGTGTGGGAGACTAAAAATACAAAGCTATTCAACCCTGCAATCACAAGGCTGGGGTCACCTGTGACCCCAGAGTGAAATTATCATGCTTAACTATTTGCAGCCTTGAATAGCGCTGCCATGCGTTCAGTGTATCTTGTATTCCAGTCATTCTGTTTCGGCCACAACAGCCGTTTTGTGTATCTTTTATCCTCATGTCATTCTACAAAAGATAATATAAAATAAAATGTAATTTTAGTTATATTTGACCACACCTTGTAAATAATGTCACAGATTTTGGTAACTTTTGAGTATGCTTTTGCTGATGTTTTTCGTTTATTTCCTGTTAGAATGTCAACGAATCCAACGTAAGTTACCCATTTGTAACACTTGGAAGATTAAGTTTTATTTATTCTTTGTTCCTTGCAGTTTTATATCAAAGTTTCCTGGCAGTTTAAAAGTCAGATCAGCTAAATTGATAATCTTCTAATTATTCTTTATATTTGTAATTTTGTGTCAAGCATTCAACAGTTTTCTTTCTGAAATTATTTTGTATGCAAACAGCACCAACTATTATATCTGATAGGTTTATCTGTACGTAATAGAAACCTTGTTTGAAAGTTGATCGATTTAGTAGTTTACATAGTTCATTGTATGACAAATAATAAATAAATAAACTTTCTTGACAGTAAAAACAGAGATTCATTGTTGAATATTAAAACTGAAAAAAGAAAGAATATTTAAGAGAGGGCAGGGTCATCAGTGATCCCACCTTATAGTTAGTACTAGTTGAAATGAGTCTTATGAATCCAGGGTTAAGATTGATCAAATGGATTTGCTACTAGGATGTACCAGTCATTACGAAACTAAAAATGGTTTAATAACAATAGTTCCTCTCTCTTTGTTAATAATTCGTGCTGCTTTGGTAATCACAATGATTTACTATCTCGTAGGCAACATTGACAGCTGACGCTGAGCATGGAGCGAGGTGAGAAGGGAGGCGCAAAGCGGCCGAATGCGTAAGAAGTGCGGGCGTGGAAACCGGAAGTTGGAGTCCGGAAGCGGTGGGCTCGCACGCTGCGGGTGATGAATGGACGTGGAGCTTATTGAAAGCGCAGCGCGAGACGCGGGGGAGGGGAGGCGGGCGAGCGAGGCGGGATGTGCGCGCAGGGGAGCATAAACTTCAGACGCCATCTACTTCCGCATGCGGGTAGCTACATAAGCTAACGAATCTACTAGTTATTTTCCAGACCTGTCTTCAAAAAATTGTTTTTGTTTCTCTCTGTGGACTTACGTTATTTTAGAATATAGTTTTGTGCAATAAAACCATATTTAGCAAACACTCTGTCATGTCGCCAGATCTATAAAGTAAGGTCAATGTTGCCAATAGACAGACGGACAGAGAGCCAAAAGTAAACCGATTTTTCAGTATCAAGGTCCTAATGTAGAGTCAAACTACACTGCGTACTTGAGAAAAATAATTTTTGATGTATGAGAACGGGAAAAATACGCTTCTTCGATGAAGGTCCTATAAGAATTTTTAGACGAAAAATCGCATTTTTTTCTCTCTAGCTTTGCGTAACTTTTTCTAAAGTAGATGCGAGAAAATAAAACTGTGTGATGTAAGAGAACATTTTTGTTTCTCGAAGTTTTATATGAAGGTATTACGAGTTTGTGTAGCCATCCCGTCATTACCTTCCTTGAGCAATTCTCGCTGCTTGAGACAAGAATATGTTGAATAATTGAGGCACATACAGAAGGTCAGTTTTCCTATGTCGTAAACAAAAAGAAAAAAACAACTTAATTTTAGTTTCTCGTAAATAACAATATTGTAGAAATACAGCACATGTTATGCTATATTTTCACTTAATTAGCACCAGAATTGAGATATTCACACAGGGAATCAACATTTCTATCCCTGTGGCGTATAAATCAGTAGTACCAATATTTGACAGTCACCTGCAACACTGCGTTTTTATTTTATTTATTTTACATCAAAAACAATTAAAAACCGTGTGTGACGTGCTATAGGGAGAAGTGAGTTCTGTGCACGTTTTCAAAATTCGGTGGTCCCTTCCCTAAGCCATATACTTCTTGAATTTTAAGTACAGAAAAATGAGCGTTTTTTTGCAAAAATTGTTAACAAAATTGTTCGCGTTACTGCGATTCTCGTAGTGCTGACCGGAGCGGTATTTCTTGAGGTACAAGAATAGATGAAAATCGCTCTGGTCGATATACCGAGTAGAGAGCGTATGGTGAAAAACCTTTTAGCAGATCTGTACACAATCTGTTTTGAGCCGAGCCGTGTGTGGTCGAGCATTATCAAGCGACGTATGGCAAAATACCTTTTCATTATTGTTTCTATTTTATGACTTTCAATAATAGGAATCATTCAAATGTACTTTTGAGGTTGTTATAATAGATTTTAATTTTGCCTCTTCTTCTTATTTTAACTTCTGATGTCCATTTTTGACATTCTGTCTTATTTGTTCTTTTTACTATCTTTTTCCTCATTTTCCTAGGTTTTCATTTTGGCTTTTTGGTCTATTTAAGTTCCTGATACCTATTTTTGCCATTTCGTCTTTGTTTTTACTTTTTGTGCAATTTTCGTCTTAATTTTGCTTTTTCTCTTCCTGCTTTTAGAGTTTGAGTAAAAATGTGAATTACCAAATGTGAATTATTTTGATGTTTTACAATATTTCGTTTCAAACATGATTTTTCATTGGTTTTTATTTCCCTTAGCACCTCTACTTTAGTTAGAATAAATGCCTTTTTGCATGCCTATTTTAGTAAAAACAAAAGCTTTTTGCCCGCCTATCTATCTCTATATCTATACTAATATACAAAGACAGAAGTGCGTTGTCTTCCAGCGCGGTAATCTCAGAATCTACTGAACCAATGCTGATGAAACTTTTGTGTTAGCATCCTATGAAGGCCTGGAGTACTATAGGCTATAATTTACAAACGTACACAGTAATATATTTTCAAAATAAGTATATTTCTGGACATTTTTCGCCTAGCCTTACATCACACATTCAAGAGTGCATCAATGCCAATAGTTTAGCTACGCGCCACCAGAGGATAACGTCTGACATCTACAACTGATTTCATCAATGTCGAGAATTATTACGAAATTCATTAGTTTGGATAAGGTTATGTAATGTCCCTGTGTGAATATTTGAAAGAAAGCCGTAACTGAAGTGGTAAATAATGTCAATGTTCATGCATTGCTCTTTGCCCGTGTTATATAAAAAGTGGCAAGAAATCATTGTGAGTTTGAAAGTGTTTAATAATTGAGGTAGGTTGAGAGAAAAAAGTACAATGATATACAGTACAGAATATACAATAATGTACAATGTACAATATACACATATCGTATACAATCTAAAAAACGTCTTATTTTACAGAAATTAGTGGCAACTGAATTGTTTAACTAAACGAGTGTCACACATTGTCAAAACAGATTACAAATGCGAAGAGATGGGCAGTCTACTAAAATGTTGAATCAGTTACTCAGAGAGAAGATCGACTTGCTGAAATACTCACTCGCCCCATTGAAAACAATACTGCACGAAGGGGAGAAATGTGAATAATTATCTTAAGTAGTAGGACAGCAGTTCATTATGACTCTCAATTTGACTATTTACACAGTTCTCAGGTTCAAAATGGTAAAATGGAAAATCTGTGTATGTTTTCAGTCCATTCAGTAAACCTTTTTCTTCAATATGCGAAGGCAGTTTGAACAGTGGTGTGTAATTGAGGAATGATAATTTACATATTAAGACTAATCTGTAAAGTTGTTTGTGATATTAATTGCAGTTGTACTTTTTTCTTCTACATGCGAAGAAGTTTAGTATAGTGGTTGGTAATTAAGCAATAATCATTACAATATTAAGACTAATATGAGCAGTTGTTTTGCATGTCACTTGCTCCTAATGAATGAATTAAGAATTATTATATATTTTTCAATAAATAATTGGGAAAAATTAATTTATCTCAAAATATTTTGTCTAAGCAAATAAAAAATCTGGAAGTCCTTTGTTTCTATTTTTCAGTATTCATTTTCATATTGGTAAAATGGAAAATGTTTGTATTTTTTCATCTCACCCAGTAAAAGTTTTTCTTCGATAAGTGGAGTTTTGAGCAGTGCTATGCAATTCAGGAATAATCATTTACATATTAATACTAATCTCTACAGTTGTTTGGCATATCAATTGCAGTTTTACTTTTTTCTTCTGCTTGTGAAGAAGTTTAGTGCTGTGGTTGGGATTTAAGCAATGATAATTTACATATTAAGACTAATCTGTGCTGTTGTTTTGCATATCAATGGCTGCCAATGAATGATTCCATCCATATTGTTCCATATAATATAAAAAAAACTTAATTTATCTAAAAACGTTTGTCTGAGCAAATAAATAAATCTGGGAATTCTTGGTTTCTATTTTCAGCTCACCTATACAAACTAGAAAAATGGAAAGTAATTTATGATTTTGTAAACCCAGTAATTTTTTTCTTCAATATGTGATGAATTTCTGTGCAGTGGTAATTTAGGAATGATCATTTACATATTAAGACTAATCTGTAAAGTTTTTTGTATCAATTGCTCCCAATGAATGCGTTCATTCATATTTTTTTAAAAAAATAAGCAAAAATTAATTTGTCTAAAAATATGTTTTTCTAAGCAAATAATATCTGGGAGTCCTTGGTTTCTATTATTCATATTTCAGGATCCATTATCTCTATTACTTGGGATAAAATAATGATGCTAATATTGTTTTGTTATGTGGCACTGTGCGTTGTCAATTTATTATTTACACATAGTGTAATGTTGGAGGATCATTAGTTTTCTAATGTATCAGTCGTGTGATGAATTGATTTTCTTGAATCAGTTTTATACTACATGTTACTAGCACATAGGACATTAAACATACACATTTTTGTCGTCTTCAGAAGTATAAAAACTGGTAATTATGTTTCAGAATAGATACAAGTATTTTCATTTAATTTTATGATTATGATTCATCAATTACTTTGTGACATCTATAACTATTACTACCTACTACCGTACCCGTGCACGAACTTCCGCATGTTATACTTAGCTTAAAAAGTAAGTGCCTTCAAGGTCATGAGTTGACAGATCAATTTCAAAACTTTCTTTGTGAATACAATAGAAGAAAAAGTATAAAAATAAGATAAGTTTTTCAACGTGTCAGTTTATTGATAGTGTTGGAATATTATATAAAACTCCTCAAAAATTATATATGTGAGTCTACAAGTATTTTATTTTGTAGTTTAGATTTGTTTATTGCTTTTAGTTATAAAGTAAATGTTTAGATGCTGGAACTTCAAATAAGAAAAATGTAATTATTTGTGGAAAAGTGAGCGAAATAATCCGGAAATTACCAAATGGGTTCAATAGAAGACAGCTATCGTAGCATTGCCGGGCAGAGCATGGCAGGGTGGTCGGAGAAGGGATTCAATGGAAGAAATAGAGGTAGGTCCCACCGCAGGGCATGAAAAGATTGAATTCCTCTTCCTGCATAATAATTTACTATAATAAATGCCCAAGCAACGCCGGGCACTTCATTCTGGATTTGAGATAAAACAAATAGAAATTTCCAGGAGCTCTAGCTATCAGAGGCGAAGACATTAGCTCTGAGCAAAACCCGTCGTTGATTTTGACAAGTTCTTCCCCTTAGAAGTGACGCAGGGTTACGGAGTGACTGTCACACACTGCTGTCATCCATCAGAAGGAACACACGGAAGATGATACAAATCAGTATATAAGAGGTCACAAATGTTGATCCACATTATAAAAAATGTCTCTGTACTATGGTGATGTTAGTGTACAATAATGGAGGCTTCGTGTAGTATAAACAAGAGAGGAAGAGAGAGAGAGAGAGAGAGAGAGAGAGAGAGAGAGAGAGAGAGAGAGAGAGATTTCTCTCTCTGTATTCTAAAAATCATATTTCAAGATCTTCTCTTGACGAATATACTATAAATTTAACTAGTTGCTCTTTTCCACAAGTATTATCATCAATATCCAGAAAGAAAAAATAATATAAAAACTAATGTATTAACATTTCAAATAGACCCCAAACAATTCTTGCCAGTTCAGTACTCCAGCAAAATAATATGATGAGACTCTATTCTACTGACCGTTAATTCTATTGAAATGTATGTTAAACATTTTTTAAACTATTCATTTGTACTATTATATAACGAAATCGCCTTTAACGTAATAGTACTGCCGTTTCGTATTTGTTTGTTGCCGATTTATAAAATGTTTCGTTCTCCGTATTTAATAATTCAACGTATGATTCCTTAGTCACTCTAGAATGTTTTGAGAAGTAAGATACGTAGAACAGAAATAATTACGGTGCTTAGGAAAGCATTTTCCTTCGCGATTGGTGAAATGTCAAATGAACTGAAACTACAGAATCTTAAAAAACCACAGAAGCATTATCATGCACCTTCACTGAGCAGAAAAAAGGTAAGTCGCAGAATATCGCTCGACAAGGGGATTCTTTCTCCGGCCGTTTTCGTTTCTTTGGCGCGGCGCGGCGCGGCGCGGCGCGCAGATCCCGAGAGATTTGTGGCGGGTTTAGGCGGCCTTGGCGAGATCCAGGGGCGTGGCGGCCGGGGCCTGCGGGTCGGCGGCTGCCGCATCCATACATGCATGGTGTGGCCATACATGCATAACGCGCTCGCCCCCTGCTAAGCGCTTTCTTATGGATTCTTGGCAGAGTCGCGCCCTCGCTGCGTGTCGCCAAAAGAACGGCGCTTCGAGCCTTTTAAGAAGCCATAACGAAAGAACGCGTCCAATATTTTGTTCTTTACGACTTCGCTACGTTTAAAATCGAATTCAAGGAAAATGCAAGGAAACGTGTGTCAAGTGTGGGAAGATATATATGTGCTTTTGTAATGCGTTTGTAAGTGTCGATCGTCAAAGACATATAGAGTTTCGAATATTTATATCAACACTCATTTGTTAGTAAGAAAATATTTGGATCTGATTTGTGAATATTGTTCTTTTATTTTATTTCACTTTGCCACACGAATATATTTGTCTTCGTGCATGTGTTAGACCATGTATTCACAGGTTTAGCTTAAACGATTTGATAAAAATTAATGTCACGTCTTATTATTATAAATATCAATGACTATTTTACTGCACCTTTCTCAAATTGAGTGCCTTTAATTCTTTCAAGGGTAATCATTTTAAATTTAATGTAATTTTCATTGAATTATTACACTTTTTTAAACGATTTGGATTATTGAACTTTTTCACAATTCAATTTTTACCATTCTTTGAATTTCAAAGTTACGTTACAGGAAGGTACATTTTCATGAATTTTCTCTACACGACAAAATAGAGCAAATTTATTATATATTATTCCATCAACGTTCGCTCTCCCAAGTAAACCAAAATAACTGTTTCAAGTAAACTATTATCATATTTCAACAATTAGCATTATTATTATTATTATTATTATTATTATCATTATTATCTTCCTCTATTTTTTATCGTCTTATTTTTAAACCACTACTTCTCGTATTTGGCTTCTTGGCAGTAAAACTTACCAGTACTGTTGTTTGCTTCGCTCATGCTCCATACTGTTTTCCTTTTTGTAACGAAAACACTCATGTGTGATTGGAAATCTTTGATTGTGGTGTCATTTAAAGAATCGCTAAAAAGAGGAAACCAGTTATTTTTCAGGCATGACCCCGCCAGTCGCCCTTCGCCACTGCTTGAGTGTCCTTTTCTCCTTTCTTCACCCGCTCGCCCACTGCTCCGCCCGCCCGCCCGCCTCCGCGTTGTTTGTCCCCACGTTACTTGGTTAGTTCGTTAGCGATCCCGCGCAGTTTTTGTGTTTGCTCACCGGCCCGCGGGCCAACTTCTAAATGGACGCGCCGGTGGCGGCGAGGCGGCGAGGTGGCGACGACGGGGGGGGCGGTGAGGGCTGGAGGAGGACGCCGGGGCAAAGAGCAGCAGCGCGGAACGGGGTGGGGAGAAAAGGAGTGCCATGGGGGACGCAAAAGGGACTGTGAGACGAGAAAATGTAAGGTGATGCACAGAAAGATCAAGAGCGGCGGAACAAATCTAAGCTAGGAGAGAGAGAGAGAGAGAGAGAGAGAGAAAGAGGGAGAGAGAGACGAGTTACAAACTATAGAGTACAGTAGAGAGAGCGTGATAAAGTAGCGAGAAAGTGGCGCAAAAGTAGAGGAGAATGAGACCAAAAAAAGGAGGAAGAGCGAAGGGTTGAGATGTGGATGGAAGACGTGATGTCTAACCTTTACTGGTCTGTAAAGTCCGTAAAGCTTGAATAGATGGCACGAAAAGTGCCTATGTGAAAATAGTAATATGTTAATATTAGATTAATGGAAATGTATGGAGGGCTAGAAAAAGAAGAAGGAAAAAAATAAGAAGGAAGCTAAGCGAAGACACCATCACGTTGGATGGATGTGTCCCTACAGTAACCCTTGTCTCGTCACTCGTCTTTCCTTTCGTAGTAAAGTCCGGGACGAGTCGTCAGAAACTTTTAATCTCTTCTTGTTAATTGGGCTGCTGTGGAATGGTGTATTAGTCTCCAGTTCGTTTTATGTAATTGTGTTGGAGTTCTGGTTTCTGACGAATTCTGGTGAACCATGTACTCACAAAACTACTAAGAAATTCGTTGCATTAATATTTTGCAATGTTGATTAGTACGCTTAAATACTAAATAATACACACTGAATATCATTCTAGAGCAACTCTGCTTCCTCAAGCTTTGCTGAAGTGTGTGATGTATAAGGCACACATACCCAGCATATTCCACGTAGTGCCATGAAAATAAACATTAGTAACACCAAAAAACTT
>BLKR01017497.1:0-11299 GCA_011170035.1 Teleogryllus occipitalis
ATATTTTTCAAAATATATATCAAAAAAGAAATCAATAATTGTTTTAAAAAATGTAAATTAATTTTTTTCTGAATAATTATTTAAAAAAGTATTTGTATCATGTATTTTTCAAATATTTTTTCAAAATATATATATATATTCTTTAAATATATACACATTTTTCTTATTATTTATTATCCCGTCACCCCCAGGCAGGGATTTCCTTTTTTCCCCATCGTCAATCCATAGAGCGAGAGCGCTGGAGGATGTGACGTCACCGCGGGGGGGGGGGCTTTTTCACGAAAGTGGACAAAAAAAATAATTAAAGGGGGGTGGAGGCGCACGCGCGTCTCATTCAGTCGTGGACGACAGAGGTGTCAACATCGCAGCGGCAGCAGCATCGCTTCATGGTAATTATATATTTGTGTGTGTGCACTCACGCACGCCACGCCACGCCACGTCACGTCACGCCGGCGCGCGCGAGAGAGAGTATCGTAAAACCTACTCAAGAGACGCTCTTCTCGGCCGTGTCGCGGTAGCTCAGTGCTGGCGTGCGCGCCACCCCCCCCCTCACAGGAAACGCTACTCCAGGCGGTTCGAATCCACCTGGCGCAGACTCCCCGTTTTTGAAATCACCACCACCACCACCACGCAACCCGACTTCCACACGACGCTCACAGAGCGCACCGCCACCACCACCGCCGCATTTCGCCGCCAGGGCGCGCGCACACACACCATGACGCAACACCCTCTGACGTCATCCCATGTGCGGGGGCGGCCCCAGGAAGTGACGTCACTTATCTGCTGATAAGATAAGATCATGACGTCGCGATGACGCAAGTCCCTCTGACGTCATCGAAAACATGCGGGTCCTGGATCAGGATGTGATGACATCAACTGATAAGATAAGACTTATCAGTGACGTCACTTCCTTGATCCAGTACCCGCATTACACTCCTACTGATATCACCAATATTCCATGTCCTAACATCTTATTTACATACATTTTACTTCTAAGATCTTCCGTTATCATTCCACTACCAGAAAGAATGAGCCGAAATTACGCACGAGCTCTTTTATCCTACGACTGGATTTTTTATCTCAAAACGGCGTTTGTCTCCTTGATAGACTTCACCTGATGAATCTGTTTCCCCAAGTAAAATTTTAAAACTGTTTTCGTACTTTCGGACAAAATTGAAGAAGTGGTAAAATAGCGCGCAGGCGAGATGCATCCTGAATCCAACACTGTAACAAACATTAAAATCTAATATTAAGAATCGTGACATGTCCCAGCTTACTTAGTAAGTTATATTGATATAAAATGATTCTGTTATATTTGTATAAACTTGAAGATTGGAAAAAGTAATTCCCGGCGCGTCATTTTGATACAAACTACGTAAATGATAATGTAAAAGGATGTAGTGTAAATCATTGTATTGTGACATATATATGTATTTTTTAATGTATTAAATTGTCATGAAAGCAATACAACTTTAACCCTTAGACAGGAACACCACACCAGAAGAGGAATATCCGTCTATGAGGGGGATAAATTATGTTTTGTTATACAGTTCGGCAACTTTTACATTTCTACATTAAGATACCATTTTTCTAAACATCGTACACGCTTATCAGTAACATTTAATCGCGTAGCAATTCAATTTATAAGATTTATATACTACTAGTAAAACGTAGCAAACCAGTCACTGATAAACCTCATATTAGGGAATCAGAATGCAAACGTATTAAATCGACGATCCTCATCTAGGTGTCGAGAATAGAGATGCAACATTGATGTTGATATTTTCAAAACATAGATTTTGTATAGACACATGAACATATTTCGTAAAAAAATGAAACATTTATGAAACCTGATGTTTATTGTCGACGTGCTTGATGAGTTGTTGTGAATGAAAAGAACCGATAATCACAATTTTATAAAAAAGTTAAAATATGAAATAATATTGCATTATACCACTGTCAATACATGTGTTCGAATAAAGCGAACGGTGATTTTAACATCCTCATCCAGTAGACTATCTTCAGCCCAAGAAATGACCCCATTTTTCTGGCATTTCCTACGTATGTCCTACCGTACGTAGAGAGGCGGCCAACGCAAGCACTCTAGGTGTAAGGTCTCTCGCCCAGGCTTCCTTTTTTACCAGTTGACATAAATGTTGTTTTCTTTAAATGTAAGTTCATAGGATATTTACATTTTATATTAATAATATATTTAGCTATCATTATTACATAATTCAGAATTAAGTACAATTAAGGGATTTCCAAATCCGATATGGCACTGGGACAGTGGTTCTCGAATATCGTTGCGAATACTCACTCCAAGTTCACTGTTTGGCTGGCTTACTTGGTGCTCTTCTCCGGTTAATTGTACTTAATTCTGAATTATGTAATAATGATAGCTAAATATATTAATATAAAATTTAAATATTCTATGAGCTTAAATTTAAAGAAAACGACATTTATGTCAACTGGTAAAAAAGGAAGCCTGAACATCAACGGAGAAGTGATATACATGACAGGCGAAGTTAAATACTTATGAATTACAATAACAAATTCTGGATACTGTACAGAAAAACTAAAGAGAGGAATACTTTTAGAAGAAGCAGCGGAATGAAAATTACACAAATTCATAAAATATGCAGGCATATCAAGTGATTGATTTCTAAAATTTAAGGACCCGGAACGCGCTCAAAGTGATTTATTAATTTAATAGAAATAATTATATATTTATAATATAATGTAATAATTATCAGCGAGATACAGGAACGCCGTTCCGTCGTGTTCCGTCAGAAATCAAGCCTTCCGTAAGACCAAAATCCAAATAATCGAGAAAATGGTATTTGTAATTCTGTTGTGTGGGTGTAAAAGCTGAACATTGAGATAGGCCGAAAAAAGGAAGATGCTTTTGAAGTATGGACACGGAAGAAAATATTAAACGTACAATGGGAGGGCAAAAAGATAAATGCCGAAATTTTGAAAAGAAAACAGAACTTTCTCTAAAAGCCAAAGCCAAGAAATGGAAAATAGAATATTTTGGACATACTATGAGTCGAACAAATTCTCTAGAAAAGGATATTATGCTTGGAATGATAGAATGAAGCGGAAGAAAAGGGTGTAAGTGGCACAATTGAATAACTAATACACAATATCACAAACAAAAGGAAAAAGGCAGTTCGAGTCCGAGTGAGCAATGAACAAATTGCTAGCATCCTATTGCTGTGTATATCCAGATAGGTCTTACAAGGGATGGCTTGCGATCTATGTTCTAGTACTATTTCTCTGCGCGTTCAGACCCCGCGAAGCATTGGGACCTGCAGATGAAAGGAGAGATGCTCACAGCCGCTGCTTGACTGGGACTGGAGCCGACAAATAGACATCATCGCACTGAACAGCGTGTTTGATACCTGCAGTCTTTCATGCGTACATTCTGCCATTATTAGGGAAGAACTCGCTGAATTATCGGCGCGTCCCCTCCCAGTTAAGGATAGCAAGAAAAGCGAAGCAATGGTGCTCAAGTAATACAAATGCAAATAACAATATTCAAAATTTTAACATCTTTAAAAAACCTGGTTTAGAAACATCGATCAAGTTCGTGCGGAAGATAATTTGTTCTGACAGTGGCCGTGATTGTTAATTTATAATTACGATTTAGACAAAACGGCAAAAGAAAGTAAAAAGAATAACAGCGAAACTAACCCTGAAAACTATCGCCCAGGTCATCTTATGGAGTCACAACTTCCTCAAAAGGGTACATGAAGGTGGCTTACACCTTGAGTGCTTGCGTTGGCCGCCTTTCTGCGTACGGTAGGACATACGTAGGAAATGCCAGAAAAATGGGGTCATTTCTTGGGCTGAAGATAGTCTACTGGATGAGGATGTTAAAATCAGGGAAGAAGAAGGAGGTATTGTTCTCACGGCCCTTAAATAGCCCTCGCGACGCTGCCCGCCGCCTCCATTGCCTCCGTCCTAACGCCCGCACACCCTGTCAGAAAAGCCCCGTGCGTCATAGCTTCTGCCTTTGTCTACGTATCCGGTGCACACCTCGCACCACATGCCCACGCTGTTTTAGCGACACGACGCTAAACCACCAACTGGGCGGCGGAGCGAACCCCAATTCCACTTCTGGTTGGGAATTTACCACAAATAGCCTGCAAACGTTTTATAAATTCTGTTATATCTTTAAGAAATCCACAAGATGATTAGCAATTACTTCATTCGTTTTTCTTTTCGTAAAATCTTTCTCCGGAGTAAAATGGCAAAGATACCTTCCACCTGGCTACTGAAAACTAAATCTCTCTTACAATACTTGGAAACTAATTACTTGAGTTCTCTGTTCGTAATAGAACCTTAGTGGAGTATTTGCGACAATTAAAGAAGACACGTTCAATATTGCCTATCCAAGATCCAGCACGAAATTTATCGTCGGGTAATTTCATCACTTTTTTCGTCTCTTTTTACTTATCAACCTCAAGTCTCCTAACTCCTTCAGTAATAAATTCAGCATCCAAAAATGTAACTGTGGTAGGAGATGTAACACGTAGATCACCATACCTAATAGTGTGCAATAATGCAACTTTGTACAATTATAATGTGCGAGAATTATAATGACTTGCATTTGTAGTAGAAAGTACATTAGATTCATCACAAGGAATCTGCACAGGATCTTCAAATTCTTCATCCTTACCATCCGTTGGCTCTTCATCTTCGTCTAACTTCATTTGGTGGAAAAGCTTACTCTTCCTTCCCTTTTGCTTATATTCACAAATTCCTCTTAATTCATCTCTTTGCCTCTTATGCTTTTCAATTTGTCTTCTGTGCTCAGGTAGATCTGATAATCCAATTTGATGCTGACCAACAGATCTAAACTTCTCACTTTGACTATCAATGAACTTTAGTTCTTCGACAGAGATCTTCGTATCCTTAGAACAAGAGCTGATGTGCGACTGCATCTGAGTATTGCTAGTTTAAAACTTTAACGAGTGATGTATTTTTTTACTGATTTTATAGTATAATGTGAGTTCATTCTTAACCTTTGAGCAGAAGTACAAACAGAAATAATAAATAGGCTTATTTTGAGAGAAGGCAGCTTGCCGCGAATTTTACATGAAACGTGAAAATATTACGAATTTGAAGTAGCTTTTTACCAAGCAAACCAATGTAAATTTCTTTTAAATATAACTGAATTGCTTACCAAACTACAACTTTTTGACCTCCCTTTTTTTAAATGGAAATAAAAAAAGTGGACACGCTCTACTGCAGTAGCGAGAAAGTAAAAATAGTTATGGCTTTTTCTTTGTTCTTTAGTCTTTACGAATTTATGTAAGTACCAGACCATTCAAGTGACAAGCAAATTTTGACTCCACAATTCATTATAGGATCCTAAAGCGTAGAAGAATAATTAACGAAATGATAACCAGCAAGGGGAAAACACATATAAAAAAGGAATTCCACGCAAGAAATGATAAATTGAAATGAAATGCTCAGACGTGTCTGCTCAAGTCGAATTACTTACAAACTCAGATTCAACGCAAAAGGACAAATGTTTATTTAGGAGCTTTATGAGCCATCTAAAGCTAGCAGCGCCCAAAAACCAATCTCAACCAAACTATTTCCATAATTATAGGCCAATTATGGGCTAAAAAATTAGTTTTCTAGTTAATTATATATTTGGTTATATGTATCAATGTTGTTTCTACTGTTAAATTAGTAGTATATTCTACAAAGTAAGTTGTTTAATTGTTAGTATAAATATCAGTTGTAGAAGTATTGTTAATATTACCTTTATTACTATTGTTATCATTTTATTATTATTCATTTAGTGCAGTGCAGTGCAGTGCAGTGCAGTGGAGTGGAGTGCAGCGCAGTGTAGTGTTATGAAGTGAAGTGGAGGGAAGGGAATGCGAAAGAAATGAGTCACAGTTAAGTGTTGTGCAGTGAAGTGAAGTGGAGTAAGGTTCGCGAGGTGATGTTATGTACTATTTATTATTATTATCTTAATTAAATACTTTTTTGTAACTTTTTCTTAGTGAATCTAAGTTTAATGCATGTAAGGTTAAGATATTCTGCCACCAAGTTACTACACTTAATTGCAGAATTAACAATAAATCTAATCTAATCTAATTAAGTGCTCTATTCTCGAATTTTAGGCTCTTTTGGATTTCCCAACAATCGTGGGCGTGGCTAGCTTTAGACTAAAGCTAGTAGCGCCCACTCAGAAAACCCATCTAAAAATCAATTCCAAAATCTGAAACTCTACTCAAAATTTAAGAATAATTATGAGCTCTAGGAAAAATTACTCATGTATTTAAATTTTAAAATTCAGGATGGTACAAAGAAAAACAATTAACATTGGTTCTTACGGGCGAAAAAACACCAACATTTAAAAAAAAACAGAAAAAATCTGAAACCCTACCCAAAATGTAAGAATAATCATTGGCTCTAAGAAACAAATTACTCCCGCATTTATATTCCAAACTTCAGGGCTGTACAAAGAGACATTTAACATTGGTTCTTACGGGACGTCTGTTAAGGTAGCACTGCCACTTTCGAAAAACTGAAATATTCTTCCGCCATAATTTTGCGCTAATTTCAGCCCCCTCCATAAATTGTGGCTGCCTCCCAACACCCCGAAATTAAGGTATCAAATTGGGGCTGGTAAAGCTAGCATCCCCTCTTACTCAAAATTAAAGTTATTTTGTACGCTCGAAACAAGTTGTGGCGTCATTGCCGCAGCAATGAATAACAGACGTGAACAGTGTGATATTGATATTTATTACAGATATCCTCCGACACCCGAATCTACTATTTACAATATCTACAGCCTATTTCTAAAAGAAACTTCACCTGGTCACCTCAACCGTTTGCCAGATAAGATTTACTCCCGCGGTGTGATGCACCCTTCTCTAAATCACGACGAATTCTCGCCGGCTCCAGACCCTTTGCACCCGTAGCCTACCCGACGTGCCACGCGCCGCGCACCCTCACACGACATCCCACGCAGAGCTCGAGAATCAGAAGAAAGAGTCGTGTGCGGGTGCGCTTTTATATCCTCTGGGCCGGCTGACGGAACTGCGTCATCTCGCTATTTCCGCCAGCCGCGTTTACCCGACAGCCGAACTTCGGGGTTCACAAATCTGACCCCGTGGCAACGCAACGTCACGGCAGCCCTGGGGTTTTCTGCCCTTCGCCCTATGCGAGAGCCGGGTTTCCCGTCCCGATATAGCCTCCCTTTGTTCAGGGAGGCGTCCCTTGCATGCTGCCCGCTGCCGCAGCCTACTTCCTTGTGCATGAAATGTACATAGCCAATATTTACTGTATGTGGCGACTGTATGACGCCACAAACTCCTCTATAACCCCCTGGAATTTTCGTCGCAGTTGCAAACAACACAGAAGGAAAATTCCACAAGTGTGAGAATCCTAGGCCGACCGGCTCACAGTATATACAACTGCGCCTAACCTGGCTAATATACAAGTCAATAAAGCAAACTGAAAAGGCCCTACTAACCTACCCCATTTACATATTTTTACACACACATTCTACATTGTATTTGTAATATTAAACATCTTTACGTACGTCATATGCCTATTTACGATTTTTCAATTACGGTGTGGTGACCTCAAATAATCATACTAAGTTCCTTTTTCATTTACAACTAAATTCTTGAACTAAATTGCTTTTGTACAATACATACACCACCAATGACACATACAATATCACCAATATAAGACATTACATCAATAAACATTCAAAAGCAGGTACAGTTATATACACCCAAACTGACACACTAACTACAAAAGTTCCTGATATTTGCTGGGAAACTTCGTTTTTGGGTTTCTTGAAACAAAACATTACATCTTGATACAACACAACAAATATCAAATTCACTTATACATCAGTCTTCTTGCACTACTTGTTTTGCACTTTGTTCCGGTGTTCTAGGCGCACACGTATCGGCCTTGCCGGGTGTAGTGTGCCCCTCTGCAACTCCGGACACTGTCTGGCGCTCATTTTCAAACACTACTGAGAATATCAGCATTTACGTTTAATACCCCTTTCCTATGGCTTATGACAATGTTGAAATGCTGAATCGCCAGAGACCCCCTAAGCAATCTGTCGTGACCGGCCGCACATGATTGAATGTGCCGCCACAGGAGCACGTCAGGGGGGCGTTACCGCCCCTGGCGGCAGCGGCCAGCAGCAAGCGCGGGCCAGCGGTGCGCGGCTGAGTGCGGCCGCCACGCCTGAGCGAGCGGGGCGAGATTCGACCCCGCCCCTTTTACACAGCCAGTCGGCGGGCCTACGGCCCGGGGGGGCTATAAAACCTCGACGCGGAGCTGAGGCAGAGTCAGTGAGTGAGCGAGCGAGCAGCGGTGAAAGTGCGTCGAGACAGTGTTTAAGTGGTGGTTACGGTGAAGTGCGATAGACTACGACAACAGCGCTACGACAACGGACTCTTCTTTCTGGTTACTTGGTGGACTCGGCATACCTTGGTACATCTTCTGGACTTACGACAACACGGCTTCGTCTCTGTACCAATTCTTCAGGATATCCGGCACTATAGCTTTGTACTTGGTTTTTGGCAATAAATTGTTTATTGAACCTTTGTGTTTGTAACTTGGACACTTCAAATTGGCGACGAGGAGAAAACAACGACATGGAGTCCGAACAAATAACAACTTTAATTACGCTGATGCAGCAACAGATGGAGCAACAGCAACAACAGATGCAGCAGCAGCGGCAGCTGGCGGAAGCACAGATACAACAACAGCAGAAGCAGCTCGAGTTGCAACAACAGCAGATGCAGCAGCAACAGCAACAACAGATGCAACAACAGCAGAAGCAGCTCGAGCTACAACAACAGCAGATGCAGCAGCAGCAACAACAGGCTGATAGGCAGATGGCGGCATTGTTGGAGGCGGTCAGTGCCCGCTCCCCTCCACAGTTCCCTGGTTTCCGGCCGGACGCAGAGGAATGGGCCGAGTACATACACAGGTTGGAGCAGCACCTACTGTGTTACAAGGTAGGAGACGCAAAAATGAAAAAGGCGTTCTTTTTGAGCTGCGTAGGTAACAAGGTGACCAACCTAGTGAAAAAACTGTTCCCAGAGAGAGAAATATCGAGTGTCAAATGGGCAGAAATGCTAGAGAAGCTCAACAATTACTTCAACAAAGTGCCTCATGTGGTAGCAGCTAGGTTCAAATTTTTTCAGTGCAGAAAAAGTGAGGGGCAAACACACAGTGAGTGGATTACAGAGCTAGCCGGGCTGGCGCGGCATTGTCAGTTCAAGTGCCCGCCATCAGATAAGGAAGTGTCATACGCGGAGACTTTAATAAGGGACATGGTAGTGCTACACACACCGGAAGAGAAAATTAGGTTCCAAGCCTTACAAAGTGATAACCCTTCATTAGAGGAAATACACAACCTATGTAAGACGTACGAAATGACTTGTGAGACAGCTCGCCAGATCGCAGCAGAATCGCACTTGCACCACATCAAAAACAGTGGGTCGGTACGCAGCGGAAAGACGGCAAAAGAATACGAGACCGACAGTGACTCCAGTGAGTATAGTGACAGTGCCGGGAAAGGTTACCGCAACAAAGGCGGCAACCACTGTGAGTGGAGGCGTAACCCCCGACCCAGCGGCAAACCAGTGTTCAAGAGAGCCAGTGGCAGTGGAAGTGACAGTGACAGTGTGCAAAGAAAGAAGTCGTGTAAAAACTGTGAGAGGTTACATGCAAGAGAACAATGTAGGTTCAGAAACGCGCAGTGCTTTTGGTGCAAGAAAGTGGGCCACATTAGGGAAGTATGCGGAAAAAAGAGGCACGCGGAGCGGTACAAGAAACAAGAGCAAGACATGGAAATCGATATGATCAGTCAAGTGCTCGATACCAGCAAGCAAGATAAACTAATGGTCAAAATTGAGTTGGGAAAAGTGCCGGTGAGTTTCCTGCTAGATACAGGGGCCGCGGTAACACTCATCAATTTAGAAACCTACCAGCGGTTAGGGGCACCCAGGTGTCAGAGGGTGCAGAAAGGCTTGCACGCTTTCGGCAGGACCCCAATTAAGGTGTTGGGGAAAGTGTCGCTAAGGGCAGCTTACAAGAAGAAGCAGGCTGATATTGAAGTGATCGTGGTGGACCGCTACGACGTGACGAACATTTTGGGCCTCGATTCCTTTGATAAACTCGGGTTTGGAGTAATTGACTCAGTGAACCAGGTCGCGAAGAACGAAGAAACACAGGTCGTCGGGAAGCTAGAACAAGAGTTTCCAGAAGTGTTCTCTCCCGGGCTCGGGGAATGTAAACACTTCCGAGCAAGCATCCAGTTGAAGGAGGGGCACAAGCCACGCTTCTTCAAAGCAAGACCAGTCCCGTGGGCCCTCAGGGAAAAAGTAGCCGAAGAGCTGAGACGGCTGCAGGCGGACGGTGTTATCACTCCAGTATCAACAAGCCAGTGGGCCACACCGTTGGTCGTGGTAAAGAAAGCCAATGGTTCGATTAGATTGTGCGGTGATTTCAAGAGTACTGTGAACCAACAGGTGGAAGTAGAACAATATCCAATCCCGAAGCCGGAAGATCTGTTCTATAAATTGTCTGGTGGACGACAATTCTCAAAAATTGACCTACGGGACGCATACCTGCAGCTGCCACTCGACCAGGAAGCCAAGGAAGTTTTGGTGATTAACACCCCGTTAGGACTCTTCAGATATAACAGGCTGCCATTCGGTGTGAATTCCGCAGCCGCACTGTTCCAGCGCTGTCTAGAACAGTTGACAGCAGAGCTGAGGGGCTGTTGTAACTACCTGGACGATATCATAGTCACGGGGAGCACGGAAAGGGAACACGAGGAAAACTTGAAGAGTTTATTTAAGGTGCTCCAAGACAATGGTTTGAGGGTGAACAAGGTCAAGTGTGAATTCTTTAAGGACCAGGTAGTGTTCTTGGGGCACGTGCTGGATAGCACCGGTATTTCACCCACTAGCCAGCACGTAGAAGCCATCCTACGACTGCCACCGCCGGCAGACGTGAAGCAGCTGCAAGCATTATTGGGAAAAGTGAACTATTATAACAAGTTCATTAGGAATTTTTCTACTATCGCAGCTCCACTAAACAAGCTGAGGAAGAAAGGAGTGAAATTCGTCTGGTCCCAAGACTGCGAAAGAGCTCTGAGCCAGTTGAAGGAAGAACTAGTCAAAACAGTTAAGTTAAATCATTTTGTGCCGGGTAGGCTCACCACGGTAGCAGCGGACGCCTCTGAGTATGGTCTTGGGGCGGTGTTATCGCAGAAGGACAGCAATGG
>BLKR01017498.1:0-11297 GCA_011170035.1 Teleogryllus occipitalis
GTTTCCACAGTGAAGTGTCCAAGTTACAAACACAAAGGTTCAATAAACAATTTATTGCCAAAAACCAAGTACAAAGCTATAGTGCCGGATATCCTGAAGAATTGGTACAGAGACGAAGCCGTGTTGTCGTAAGTCCAGAAGATGTACCAAGGTATGCCGAGTCCACCAAGTAACCAGAAAGAAGAGTCCGTTGTCGTAGCGCTGTTGTCGTAGTCTATCGCACTTCACCGTAACCACCACTTAAACACTGTCTCGACGCACTTTCACCGCTGCTCGCTCGCTCACTCACTGACTGCTGCCTCAGCTCCGCGTCGAGGTTTTATAGCCCCCCCGGGCCGTAGGCCCGCCGACTGGCTGTGTAAAAGGGGCGGGGTCGAATCTCGCCCCGCTCGCTCAGGCGTGGCGGCCGCACTCAGCCGCGCACCGCTGGCCCGCGCTTGCTGCTGGCCGCTGCCGCCAGGGGCGGTAACGCCCCCCTGACGTGCTCCTGTGGCGGCACATTCAATCATGTGCGGCCGGTCACGACACCCTCCGCGCCCAATTGCGTCGTATACGGCGCAAAACGCACCCTCCTGGTGCTCCTCCGGGGGCGCAACTGCGCCCTGGGTGTCTCCACTGCGCCTTCTCCTCCTGGCTCGCTGACCTCCTCTGGTGGGGGTTCTGCTGTGTCCTGGCCGCTGGTCCCTGCGGCGGCTGTCTCCTGCGGGATGTAAATGGTTTCCCTCATCACTTTTTTATAGAACTCCTGTTGTGATACCTTGGGGAGTGAATCCACCCTGCTGGGGTTTACCCGGGGTCTCAACTGCCCCTGGTGGCGTGTCACTACCCTACCCTCTGTGCGGACTAGGTATGTCCTGTTCCCTTTTGCTGCCGTTACTATGCCCGGGAGCCAAGCTGGGCATTTTTTAAAAGAGGTACAATATACCAAATCACCCACCTGGAATCTTGGTTGCGTTCCTACCGACCTGTAAGGATCTACCGGGCTTAGCAGTGACAACAACGTTCTCGGTTGTCTCCCGTGAAGTACCTCGGCAGGGCTCCTGCCGTCCGCGCCTGGCAAGGTGCGGAAGGTGACCAAGACCCGCAGCAGCGCTCTGGACCTGTGCGTACCTGCTGCGCGCGCTTTCGACATGGCTGTCTTGAACGTTCTCACGAACCTCTCCGCTTCCCCGTTCGATTGCGGGTGAAACGGCGGTGCACAGACATGCTGGATCCCATTGCTTGCGCAGAAATTCGCAAACTCTTGGGATGTGAATTGGGTTCCGTTGTCTGACACCAACGTGACCGGTAGCCCCTCGGTCACAAAAATTCTTTCTAGCGCATTGATGGTCTGAGTCGACGTGGTGTTAGCCATTTCCACTACGTATGGGTAATTAGACTTGGCGTCTACTACGACCAACCACATCTTGTCCCAAAATGGGCCCGCGAAGTCTATGTGTACCCGTTCCCACGGCTCACTAGGCTCAGGCCAGGGAACCAAATCCTTCCTAGGTGCGCTCTGATTTAACTGGCAGGCCTCACATCTCTTGAGCAACTGTACGATGTCCGAGTTCATCCCCTCCCAGAAGCAGTGACGACGCGCCAGCTGCTTCGTGCGGACCACCCCCCAGTGTCCCTCATGGAGGAGGTCCAATACGGTCTTCCTTAGTACCTTCGGGATGACGACTCTCGTAAATTCCTCTCCGGCTAAGAGCAACACTCCTGCCTTGCAAGTCAACCTGTCTTTCTTGTTATACCAGGATGCATTGCTCCTCAAGCACCTAAGTGGCCAGCCTTCCCTAACATAATTCCTCACTGCCCGCAGCTCTGGATCTTTATCCGTCTCCTGCGCGATTCTTCTGGCTCCCAATGGGAACTCCGACAATACCAGGCATTCTTCCGTATCAATCTGGAGGCACTCTTCCTCCAGCTTGTCGAACTCCAGGTCCGGACCTCCTGGCAACCTGGATAAAGCGTCCGCATTGGCGTGCTGCGTTGTGCTCCTGAAGTGGATCTGGTAATTGTAGTCTGACAAGAATAGCGCCCACCTTTGCAGTTTCTTCGCTGTGCTCTCCGGGATCCGTTTTCCAGGGTGAAATAGTTGCACTAGCGGCTTGTGGTCAGTAATTATATGGAATTTACTGCCATATAAATAATCGTTGAACTTTCTCACCGCGAAGATTATTCCTAACGCCTCCTTTTCAATTTGCGAATAATTTCTTTGATGTTTGTTGAGGGATTTTGACGCAAACGCAATAGGCCTCTCCACCCCATTGCTGTCCTTCTGCGATAACACCGCCCCAAGACCATACTCAGAGGCGTCCGCTGCTACCGTGGTGAGCCTACCCGGCACAAAATGATTTAACTTAACTGTTTTGACTAGTTCTTCCTTCAACCGGCTCAGAGCTCTTTCGCAGTCTTGGGACCATACGAATTTCACTCCTTTCTTCCTCAGCTTGTTTAGTGGAGCTGCGATAGTAGAAAAATTCCTAATGAACTTGTTATAATAGTTCACTTTTCCCAATAATGCTTGCAGCTGCTTCACGTCTGCTGGCGGTGGCAGTCGTAGGATGGCTTCTACGTGCTGGCTAGTGGGTGAAATGCCGGTGCTATCCAGCACGTGCCCCAAGAACACTACCTGGTCCTTAAAGAATTCACACTTGACCTTGTTCACCCTCAAACCATTGTCCTGGAGCACCTTAAATAAACTCTTCAAGTTTTCCTCGTGTTCCTTTTCCGTGCTCCCCGTGACTATGATATCGTCCAGGTAGTTACAACAGCCCTTCAGCTCTGCTGTCAACTGTTCTAGACAGCGCTGGAACAGTGCAGCTGCGGAATTCACGCCGAATGGCAGCCTGTTATATCTGAAGAGTCCTAACGGGGTGTTAATCACCAAAACTTCCTTGGCTTCCTGGTCGAGTGGCAGCTGTAGGTATGCGTCCCGTAAGTCAATTTTTGAGAATTGTCGTCCACCAGACAATTTATAGAACAGATCTTCCGGCTTCGGGATTGGATATTGCTCTACTTCTACCTGTTGGTTCACAGTACTCTTGAAATCACCGCACAATCTAATCGAACCATTGGCTTTCTTTACCACGACCAACGGCGTGGCCCACTGGCTTGTTGATACTGGAGTGATAACACCGTCCGCCTGCAGCCGTCTCAGCTCTTCGGCTACTTTTTCCCTGAGGGCCCACGGGACTGGTCTTGCTTTGAAAAAGCGTGGCTTGTGCCCCTCCTTCAACTGGATGCTTGCTCGGAAGTGTTTACATTCCCCGAGCCCGGGAGAGAACACTTCTGGAAACTCTTGTTCTAGCTTCCCGACGACCTGTGTTTCTTCGTTCTTCGCGACCTGGTTCACTGAGTCAATTACTCCAAACCCGAGTTTATCAAAGGAGTCGAGGCCCAAAATGTTCGTCACGTCGTAGCGGTCCACCACGATCACTTCAATATCAGCCTGCTTCTTCTTGTAAGCTGCCCTTAGCGACACTTTCCCCAACACCTTAATTGGGGTCCTGCCGAAAGCGTACAAGCCTTTCTGCACCCTCTGACACCTGGGTGCCCCTAACCGCTGGTAGGTTTCTAAATTGATGAGTGTTACCGCGGCCCCTGTATCTAGCAGGAAACTCACCGGCACTTTTCCCAGCTCAATTTTGACCATTAGTTTATCTTGCTTGCTGGTATCGAGCACTTGACTGATCATATCGATTTCCATGTCTTGCTCCTGTGCCTCTTTTGCATACTTCCCTAATGTGGCCCACTTTCTTGCACCAACACTGCGCATTTCTGAACCTACATTGTTCTCTTGCATGTAACCTCTCACAGTTTTTACACGACTTCTTTCTTTGCACACTGTCACTATCACTTCCACTGCCACTGGCTCTCTTGAACACTGGTTTGCCGCTGGGTCGGGGGTTACGCCTCCACTCACAGTGGTTGCCGCCTTTGTTGCGGTAACCTTTCCTGGCACTGTCACTATACTCACTGGAGTCACTGTCGGTCTCGTATTCTTTTGCCGTCTTTCCACTGCGTACCGACCCACTGTTTTTGATGTGGTGCAAGTGCGATTCTGCTGCGATCTGGCGAGCTGTCTCACAAGTCATTTCGTACGTCTTACATAGGTTGTGTATTTCCTCTAATGAAGGGTTATCACTTTGTAAGGCTTGAAACCTAATTTTCTCTTCCGGTGTGTGTAGCACTACCATGTCCCTTATTAAAGTCTCCGCGTATGACACTTCCTTATCTGATGGCGGGCACTTGAACTGACAATGCCGCGCCAGCCCGGCTAGCTCTGTAATCCACTCACTGTGTGTTTGTCCCTCACTTTTTCTGCACTGAAAAAACTTGAACCTAGCTGCTACCACATGAGGCACTTTGTTGAAGTAATTGTTGAGCTTCTCTAGCATTTCTGCCCATTTGACACTCGATATTTCTCTCTCTGGGAACAGTTTTTTCACTAGGTTGGTCACCTTGTTACCTACGCAGCTCAAAAAGAACGCCTTTTTCATTTTTGCGTCTCCTACCTTGTAACACAGTAGGTGCTGCTCCAACCTGTGTATGTACTCGGCCCATTCCTCTGCGTCCGGCCGGAAACCAGGGAACTGTGGAGGGGAGCGGGCACTGACCGCCTCCAACAATGCCGCCATCTGCCTATCAGCCTGTTGTTGCTGCTGCTGCATCTGCTGTTGTTGTAGCTCGAGCTGCTTCTGCTGTTGTTGCATCTGTTGTTGCTGTTGCTGCTGCATCTGCTGTTGTTGCAACTCGAGCTGCTTCTGCTGTTGTTGTATCTGTGCTTCCGCCAGCTGCCGCTGCTGCTGCATCTGTTGTTGCTGTTGCTGCATCTGTTGCTGCATCAGCGTAATTAAAGTTGTTATTTGTTCGGACTCCATGTCGTTGTTTTCTCCTCGTCGCCAATTTGAAGTGTCCAAGTTACAAACACAAAGGTTCAATCAACAATTTATTGCCAAAAACCAAGTACAAAGCTATAGTGCCGGATATCCTGAAGAATTGGTACAGAGACGAAGCCGTGTTGTCGTAAGTCCAGAAGATGTACCAATGTATGCCGAGTCCACCGAGTAACCAGAAAAGAGAGTCCGTTGTCGTAGCGCTGTCGTCGTAATCTATCGCACTTCACCGTAATCACCACTTAACCACTGTCTCGACGCACTTTCACCGCTGCTCGCTCGCTCACTCACTGACGCTGCCTCAGCTCCGCGTCGAGGTTTTATAGCCCCCCCGGGCCGTAGGCCCGCCGACTGGCTGTGTAAAAGGGGCGGGGCCGAATCTCGCCCCGCTCGCTCAGGCGTGGCGGCCGCACTCAGCCGCGCACCGCTGGCCCGCGCTTGCTGCTGGCCGCTGCCGCCAGGGGCGGTAACGCCCCCCTGACGTGCTCCTGTGGCGGCACATTCAATCATGTGCGGCCGGTCACGACAAAGCTATGAGCAGAAATAGATTTAGGGCAATCAAAAGAAATATCCATTGTGCAGATAACAAAAATTTGAATTTAGATGATAGATTCAGTAAGTTGAGACCTTTATTCAATCTTTTGAACAAAAACTTTATGCAGTTTGGAGTTTTTTCATATCATTTTGCGAGCCACACTTCCGTCCGGTTACAAGCCGTAAGGCCAGCACCCGACCTGAGACGTCTTGGGGGGTGGCGAACACAATTCGCCAGATGGTCAGCTAGCTCAGTAAGACGTCCCAGTGTGGACACAATAAATAAAAAAAAGAATAGGGGGGGCAGGGTCGTGAAGATCGTTTTGGATTGGATGCAAAATTACACATAACTCGAGTGAGAATCACTTTTCACTAAATTCAGAATATATTCTAGAAATATTTGCTGCAATGACAGATACATAAAATGGCACACAGAAAAATCAAATACAGAATACTCTTGACTGTCTGTAAGAAAAACCCACACACACACTAATAACTCGATACACAATTTCTTACTCTTCTTTACAACCCAATTTTTTAACATACACACACTTTCAGAAATTCTAAGAATCGTTAAAATATTACTTTATACAAAAATGAAAGAAAAACCCATTGAAAATCAAAACTAGTACTTCTGACTTAACATTACTTTCACAAAAATATGAAACTCTCTCTCTCTCTCTCTCTAAAATCCAGAGAATGATTACTATTATAATTCGTCTCTTACACAGACTCTTAATCACTAAATTACAATATCAGATCTTCGAATCCTTTTAAAAGAAAAGATTGATTCTGTTCTCACGTATTAGAAGTCGGAAACAAATGTACTTTTACTTTCTTTATCTTTTAAGCATGGTAAATATGTTACCCTCCCTTTCTTTCTACGTAACGGATACAGAATAAGCTTTCTGATTAAAATGAATTACTCCTATCCCTACAAAAATAGTTCATTTAGTACGGCCTTACTGTATTCTCTTCTCGGCCGCGTCGGGCAGTCAGCTGGGCTTTCTTCTACACCTTCCCTCGGAGCTGTTTCGGCCTTGAAGTGTCGGAGCCTCGGGTTGAGAACGCAGTTGCCCACGAGAAACGCGTTCTTCTCGTTCACGGTTTATATTCTTGCTTACTCTCATATGAATTTTACTTAATTTCCAATTACGATTAATGACCAACTGGATATTCAGAGTTGAAATGGATCCAGAGATCACCCTCTTTTATACGAGCACAAACTTTAAGAGAGCATATATATAAAAGAAAAAAACTCTTCTTATCTTCCTGAAGAGTTTTTCTAAAAGTTGCAAATCTGAAGTCCGCTGCAATATCAATTCCTGGCGTGCCGTTTTCAATACGTCTGCCCAGTTCAGCTGCTAACCTCAGAAAGAACTTTTTCTTTCATCTGACTACCGGTCTCGCCCTCGGTCTATGGTGGCGGCCTCTCTTGATCCAATTTCCAGTTAGCATTCCTAATATTCCTCCGCGTTGGCGCGCGTTCAAAATACTCCTTTCCCTCGCTCTCTTAGGTCGCATGTGACACGTTTTCGAAGTCTAAGAAAACGGACGGTCACATCGACGAACAAATGGTTCCATACTTTGGACGACACTCTGCAAAGATGTTTATCAAGGGTAAGCCTGTTCGTTTTGGCTTCAAAATGTGGTGTCTTGCAGGGAGTACAGTTTATTTGTTTCAGTTTGAACCATATGGGGGTTCAAAGTCTCAGATAAAGTAAGCTACTTTAGGGCTTAGCGCAAATGTCGTGCTTCATTTATTGAAATTTGTCGATCGTCCAAACCATCACAAAGTTTTCTTTGATGATTTCTTTACATCGTTTAAATTATTCACTGTCCTAAAAGAACGAGGCTATTTTGCAACTGGAACAATTCGCGAAGACAGAATTCCAGGTATTCCCTTCAAATTATCAAAAGTTGTAAAGCGGGAAGCAAAAGGATTTTATGATTTTTCTTTCGACAAAAAGTATGAAGTACTTATCGTAAGATGGAACGATAATTCTGTTGTAACAGTGGCAACAAATAATGGAAAGGTTTTGCCCTTAGGAAATGCTAAAAGATATGACAAGAAAAAAAGCACATACAGGTTCAACAGCCAAATGTGATTTCAGAATACAACAGGTACATGGGCGGAGTCGATTTGCACGACAACGCCGTCGCGAATTATCGCATCAAAGCTAGGGGTAAGAAATGGTGGTGGCCACTGTTTATCAATGCCATTGACAGCTGTATTGTTAATGCATGGAAAGTTCATTGTTTTGTATCTGAGGAGAAAATTTCACAAATTGATTTCAGGTCATATGTGGCTCGCGCTCTACTGCAAAGCGAAAAAATTTCTTCTTTTGGAATCAGTCCAAAAATACGGAAAATTGGCAAAAGGAGCATCATTCCAGAAATCAGATTTGATAACATTGGCCACCTCATTAGGAAACATGAACTGAATGTCCGCAGAAGATGCGGAGTGTGTAATAACCACACAATTTTTCTCTGTATAAAATGTGAAAAGCATCTTCATCCAGAATGTTTTGAAAATTTCCACAAAAATTAATTTTTTAATTTTTTACATTATGTAAAACTTATATTTTTTATTAAAAATTATTCAATAAATAAAAGTTTTTAATCAATGAGTTTAAATAAATTTTTCATTTTGATGTAAACCGTTCTCTCATTAAGATCCCAGATACCCCACTAAGGGCCAGTGGTGCGTGAACGCACCATGCCGTAAATCATTGTTGGTTAAAGATAAAAAAATTCTGGCAACATATCTGTCTTATTTGTAAATAACTGAAGATATGCACAAAAATTCAATACTTTTGTATGCTTATTTCTATAGTTGGCCTAAAATGGGTTAAATGTATTTATAATGTAAAGTGTACGTAAAAATTTCGACGCTATTTATCCACTCGAAATTTTTTAATCGTTCAAATGATCAACACCCGATAGTAGTTTCTCAATGATTTAGAGATAAACAAATTTCGAAAAATTCTGAAAGTGCAACGAAGATGAGACATGCACTCTACTTTTAAATGTTCCTTGATCTATCCATTGAGAAAAATGAAAGAAAATATTCGAAATAGCTTTTGATAAAATGTTTTTTCATAATTTGCGTTAATCGCAAGCAATAATTGCACAAAAGCTAATTTTTTCAGAAAATTGGACGTGACCTTTTTTAAAGATCTTTTTTAGAAAAGATTATTAACTGCTGTCGAAGCACTGTGCCACCTCATTTTCAGGTACATTGAATAATTGTTAGTAACATCAGATTGTCATCTAATGGGAGTTATGTGCATAAACTGTATATTTTAAGCAGTTGAAAATGTCATTAAGCGATAGCTGCATAATACCATGTATAATACGCATGTACAAATTGTACATGCGTATTGCTCGCGCAAGTCTTCTTGATACACGAGCTCCCTAGTCCTCGTCCAGCGCTTAAGAGCACCGCCCGTTGAGGTACTTAGGTTTGACTCGGAACGGCACGTACCAATTTACAATCCTGGCAACAACCGCCTCGTACTTTCAAAACATTCCTAACATTTCTAGTAGCACGCTTTGGCGCGTTAAGTTCATGCCCATAGTTGGTACGCCCTTTTAATCCGTGACGTAACCACAGCCTTCCTCTCCCCGCCCCCCCGCTGTGGAATATCAAGAAAACTTGCGCGTGTAGTATGCCGTATAGAATACCATCTGCGTACGTTTTCTTGAGTTCCAGAATCACTTCCCAACGTTTTAACTATAATAGTTGAAAGATGAATAAAAGTTAAAAAAATAAAACAAATAATTTTTTAAAAGCGCGAGGTTAACAACATTAAAAAAAACTAGACTTTTCGTACTAGTTCGTAATAATATACATTCGAAAACCTAGACCAAGAAATATTAAGAAATAAAGATACAAAAACTAAGAAATAAGCTACGCTATCTCAAATCACCACACAAAAACTAAGATCAAGACGACGCAAAGAACTCCAAAACTGAAATGAAAGGAAATAACTAGAGGTTCCCGTTGGTCCGCAACGGTTCACAGCGTTTGTCTCGCTCACGGCCTCTTGAATCGCTCTCTATTGTGTATGAAAAATTGCGTGTTCAGCGGGTACGTGAAGTAAATTAGGGAGTATGTACTCTAGAATAACATAACCCTCCAGAAGCGTGGTGAAACGCTTATATTTTACTCGAGAGTAACTATCGTGGAGTAATGCTTACTCTCGAGTAACTACTCTTAACTTTACTCGGCTGTTGGTGAAACCGGCCCTTATTGATTGTTAGTGTTTCCGGTCCTATCAACTGCTAAGGTCATTAGTCCTGCAAGTGTAATGCATGTTTTTCCCTCAAGAGGTGGCAGTGGTCTTCCCTCGCTAAATGGTGACATCCGGCGCCGACCTATCGTTGGCTAGCGGGGTTTTCCCCAACCAGGTAACTCCCACCATCGGGGCACGATACAGCTAGAACAAGCTACAGTGTGTGCGTAAGCAAGGGGTGAGGACAGGACAAGGACGAAGAAGGAAAGATCGCGCGCGGTCCGTGGCTTGTTTGTTAGGGTACTACTCCGGCATTCACCAAGTGTTGATCTGAGAAACCACGGAAAACTACCGATCGGAGCAACTGGCTGGCGCTCGGATTCTCCTCCAGAGAACGGCTAAATCCGACGTAGATGACTAGCTGACAGTGTTAAAAAATGTAAAGAGTGAAGTGGACGCGTCAGGTATGCATGTTTGCTATTGTATGCAATACTATTTCTAAGTCGCATTAGCGCAACGTACCTTCAGCAAACCCAAGGGGCGAATTCAGATGACTACGGCGGACGACGAGGAGTTGCAACAACTAACGGTGCGCTTGGTTGTGCAGGGCACCCGTCTGAGAGCTCGACTGAAAGGAAAAAGGCTTGGCCCTTTTATCTTACAATCGAGCGACCGCTTCCGTCTCTCTCCTCCGGGGCAGCGCGGGACTGGCGCGGGGAGGCGCGGGGAGGCGCTGGGCGGGGCGGGGCGGAAGGGTGGCGCGGGGCGGCGCGGGGGTGGCGCGGGGAGGCGGGGGGCGGCGCGGGGAGGCGCGGGGCGGTGCGGGGTGGCGCGGGGGCGGCGCGGGGAGGTGCGGGACGGGGCGGCGAGAGGTGGGGCAGGGCGACGCTGGGCGGGACGGGGCGGAAGGGTGGCGCGGGGTGGGTTGCGCGGGGCGGGTGGCGGGGTGGGGCGGGGTGGCGAGGGGGAAGCGCAGGACGGCCGGTCCAGGTCAGCGGGGGCGCGCACAGCACATTGACAATGCACTGCGTAACTAGGGCTCAGGCGGCGGAGAAACACGGCCTTAAGGATGGCATTGCGAATTACCAGAGACTGCGTTAGTTATCCTCCCGGTTCTAAACTGATGGCGCAATAGGTCGCTACGTTCGCTTCTTTCCGAATCTCGTATTTTCACACGGAATTTACGTCTGACAGTGTTCCGCCCGACACTACGCCTCTTTCGCCCCTAGTCGTTTTCGTCTGCGGCGAGCGCGCGGCGCCACCTGACCTTTGATCAGGGCTGCGCAACGTCTGCACAATAGGGCAATTACGAACCGAGGAAAATCAGTAGCCGGCGGCTTTCGTTCGCCGTATTAGTGTTCTCAATGTTGGAAATTACATTTCCGATATCCGATGGATCTGCAACCCCCATTTTTTGGGGGCACGAGCCGCCACTGGGAGACGAGAAGGAAGTGAATGATGCTAGAATGATTCTGGATGAGATGATGTTCTATGGGATACATGGGTGTATTGAGAACCATTTACATTTAGAACAATTCCATGATACGATATTCGAACATGCACCCTTCGGCTTCATGCCTGTAGCCCTCGGAAGTCACATAAAACCAAACTATATTATTCTAATTGGGGGAAAAATATTTTT
>BLKR01017499.1:0-11286 GCA_011170035.1 Teleogryllus occipitalis
TTTCTTTTTTCAGCAAGACAAAATTCTTGTATATGTAAAGTGTTTTATGTTCATTTACTGTAACAGCAATTTAATTAGAATATACTTAAGTAAGTGGAAAGTGATCCGACTTGAGTTTCTGTGTAAGTGCATTCAATCCACAACGGCCCACATGACCCTGATCCCCGCTATTCTAATTGTATTTTTTTATTTTGCGCCCACCTTGAAAACCCATTCTGAGCTAGCCGGCGGAGGGGTGGGTCGCAATATGTCACACAACTCTTGGACGAGGACTTCCCTCCACTACAATGTTCTATATATTTCAGATCGACTCCTCTGGATACCTCCACATTACATCTCCATACACTACGACATCTCAACCGGGAGCGGTAGCTCAGTGCATCAACTGATGTCACTGCAGCACCTCTGACCGGGAGGTCCTAGATTCTAGTCCTGACGGCGGCAGGATTTTCGACACTAACTTTTCAGCTAGGTCGAGTTCAGTCACTGTCTGGAGGAGTATTCTAGCGGCCGGCTGCTTTGATCGGTAATTTTCCGTGGTTTCTCCGATCAACACCAGGTGAATGCCGGAGCAGTACCCTAACAAACGGGCCACGGACCGCGCACGATCTGTCCTTCCTCTTACTTTCCTATCGTCTCCCCTTACACACACACTATCATGCGCTACGCTACCACATATCCCAGGAGACCGGAAACTTAGAGCTTGTCCCGGCTGGGGCGGTGCCCCGCAGGTAAGAGAGTCCTGGTTAGGGGGAAACCCCACTAGCTGACGGTAGGTCGGCGGCGGATCTCGCTATCCAGCAGGGGAAGATCACCGCCATTTCCCGAGGGAAAATGCACTATACTTACGGGAATAATGAGCTAAGCTGTTAACGCGCCAGGAATCACTAAACAACCAACCAACGACATACCAGTTCTCCATCCGCTCATCTTCCATTTGCCTCCGCCTTCTCACCACAGTAGCTGAACTCTTTTCACTTGTTTAAAAACAATTTACGCTGCTGCGTTAACTCGTGTTTAATTAGGTTTTTCTCTTCTTTTTACACATCACTTTAACTGTCTTCATTTAAATAGCACTTTCCACGTTTCCAATCAGGACCTTTTGAGTTTGTTTATGAGATATGAATTACTTCAATAGTAATGTTTTATCTTTCTGTACTGGTTTTTACATGAAATGATACATTAATATTTTCATGAAATAATAGAGAATCATTCGAAAACTGAAGTAATTGTTAGCTCTGTGACTTTTCTTCCATAAAGGAAGCATTTTATGTGCCAAATATTATCTAAATCAATCCGTTAACATCATATTTAACTCCATACTAATTGTTATGCTTTAATATTAAGCATGTATTATTGTATTATTGGTCATAAGTGCGTAGTTTAATAAATAATTTCACCTGAGATTTCCATTGACAAACGAGAACTTCAAGCGTCAAATTTGATGCGCAGAATATACCATTAAGCTCTGACATGATTAATTCAGAATAGTAGCGAGGCGTTTGGCAGAGCACAATGAAATGAACATGTCGAAAATATGATTAGCATACTGTGTTTACGTACATTCCCTAATTGATTAAATTTGGATTTCTCTCTCCAGCGTTTGCAAACACCGTATTATCTTCTATCATCCTGTGCTTCTATCATCCTTGTTTCTTGTATCTTCTATCACCTATCAGCTTCTACATTCTATAAACTTATCTTTATAATTTGTGACCTGTGTTCTGACCTTCTACTGACACGCTCTGTGCTGGACAAATTCACGTCACTTTGCGGTGGGCTCTGCCATTGTCGCTCAACTGCATGTGAAAGCCCCGCTGTTCTGAGTGCAGGTAGAGCCACGCACCTCGTTAGAGGTCGTTTGAATCAGAGTAACCTTTGACGATTCTGCAGGGCAGGAAGCAACTCAGATAGAGGGTAGTTGCGCTTGGAATTATAATGACAGTCTCTGACTGAAGGTTTCCAGGCTACACGTGAGGATAGCCGGAAGCACCATATCTGAGAGATGGCGTATTTCGCCTTTAGATGAATGAGATGAGTTCCAGTAGCCCAGCTAATTTGGTTGAAGAGTTAATTGCAGATGGGCCAGGAGTGGGTTAAGCAGAAGAGGTAATTGTTCCGACTGTTGCCAAGCGAATGAAATGAGGAGGAGGCCGAAATATGGACCAAAGTTGGTTGTGAGGAGATTAAAACTACTCCAGTTGTGAGCAAACTGCTGCACCATTTGCAACACATGCCGTAGTGCAAATGAAGATCTTCAGATGACGTCAGTTTCATTCAGTAACAGAATGACCCGGTAGTTGCCAAACGTTGAATTTTTTCATTCATGTGTATTCATTACTTCCAGCACCATGACAAGGAGATTTCCGAAAACACGCTGAATACGTAAAATGAAAATAGTGAATTACCAACTGTCGACGAATCGTCGGTGTGTCAGTCACACTTGCGTCCTGTTTGAGAAAAAGAACCCTGGCTAAATGCATGAAAAAATTAAATTTCCCTCAATTCTCGTTCTAATCCCTTAAACAAAATTAGAGAGTTGACTTAAAATAAAAATATATATTAATATTTATTTTTAATAAACAATATAAATCATTAGTTAACATTAACATTTGTACTATTAATTTTAAAATATGTCTGTAATATATTTGAGATTCGGGGCCAACGACCGTCATCTAGATTAGGTTTCTTGTCCAATTTCTCGTGATGTATTAAGCAAATGCTGGGATGGACCGTTATTTTGTTTCTGGGAATAAATGTAGCTTTAATATTTTAGCAGTAATATTTTTTCATTTATATTTAATTTTATTTCTCATGCACAGATCAGTTCATTGAACTACACACATGTGGTGATATCCTAGTAACTACATCTTAACATAACTTAACGCTAATAAAGAGGTTGAAAAAACAATGATGGCACCTCACGGGTTCTATTCTAGGTCTGAAAACAATTTACAACATATATGAAATGGATATTTAAGATGCGAGTAGAGTGAGTGGGGCTTTTACATAGGTAGAATGAAGATAAATGTGTGTATGTTTCGTGTGTATGTTTCGTGTGTATGTTTCGTGTGTATGTTTCGTGTGTATGTTTCGTGTGTATGTTTCGTGTGTATGTTTCGTGTGTATGTTTAGTGCGTATGGTTAGTGCGTATGTTTACTGTGTATGTTTACTGTGTATGTTTACTGTGTATGTTTACTGTGTATGTTTACTGTGTATGTTTACTGTGTATGTTTACTGTGTATGTTTACTGTGTATGTTTACTGTGTATGTTTAGTGTGTGTGTGTAAGCATAAGCAGTAAGGATAGGAAAGGGAAGGGGAAAGAAAGGTCGCGCCGTTCGTGGCCCGTTTTTAGGCTACTACTCCGGCATTCGCTGGTGTTGATCGGAGAAACCACGAAAAAAAGGGTGGAGGTGGAGTCGGGGAAGTTATCTGAATACGTAGAAAAGGGGGCGGGGCCAGGGCCGGATGCGAAACGGAGTGCTCGAGAAGGCGAGGCGATGGCAGCCTCGAGGCCTAGAGGCAGCTTGCCGCTTTATTGGCAGCTTTTCACGGGCCTCAACTTAATCTATTTATCTTGTTCGGAAACGCGGCCCCGTGATGCGATTTGTCGGGCGCAGATGGTGATTGATTATGCCCTCGCCCACGCGCCTTCTTCTGTTTCGCGCTTCCGCTTCCGTGTTTCACTGCGCCTCTGCGCTAGGATGCGCCACACGTACGAATTAATGGCTCCGTCTGAGAGGTTTTTGGATGTACACTACGTGTGGCCTCGGATTGAGGTAGAGGAAAAAAGATATAATGTCTTTATATTTCAGCTACCAGACGCTAGAACAAACTAAAATGGCTTTCAAATGATATTATCAGCTCGTAAAGAAATTGGTTGTACCGTGGTAGGAGTAGATATAGGGCCGTATTCACAATCGCGACTTATAATAAGGAAAACCTTAAGAAGTTCCTTATAACGTTTTCCAATTCATAGTAGCAACTTATCCATCCACATAAGAAAATCCTTATAACTATAAGGAAGGTCCAGCCTTCAGTGAACCCTCTTGATGCGTTGAAATTTGTCGTAATTTGACAGAAATGGAAATGGACGACTATTTCAAAGATTATAAGGAGTTTTACAGTGGCATCTTTCTTTGTAGCAACAAGCGATATTTACGTGACTGGCAAACCAGCTGACAATGCACAACGATCAAGAATTTAAGAAACAATATCGTTTTACTAAGACTTTTGTTGTACACTTTTTGGTAACATTGGTGGATAAAACCATCTCTAATATATATTTACTGATTTCACCACCATTTAAGTCTTTAACATAGAAGGACGCCGAAAAAATTTTGAATTTTTGCAATTTTCTGAAAATCAAAGTTTTCAATGGAAATGAGACCTGCACCATTTTCTTAAACGTCCTTCACTCTATCGAACAACAAACTTTAATCAAAACGATAGAGCTATTTGTTTGAAAATTTTGACAATGTCCTAGGAGCGTCATGTAAAATACTCTCCCAAATTAAAATATATGTGTCAAATTCTAGAGGCCTCGACATCAGCCAGATTAATTGGGGATATCAATTTTGTAGAAAATCGACTGAACGGTTTAGCCGCTAGCGTTGTTGACAGATGGAGGGACAGACTTAACCGTCAATCGATTTTTCGGCATCAAGGACCCACAAAACATTGATTCTGGCTACACCTCATGTTAGAGAATTTTTTAAATTTCGCATCTGGATTTATCCATTTTTTTGTTATCAGAGCCCTGTAATAGGAGTTTTAGTGCCGAAAATTTGCAGTTTTTTCGCGCAGAATTACACAATTCCCTCTCTCTACTCCATAGTGAGAAGAAACTCTCTCTCTCTAGGTCAGTACTAACGAGTGAAAAATTTTGATGGGATGCATGACCACACTTTCAACATAAAATTAAATAAACATAAACAAAATAAATTGAATTGTGAATTGACATAACTATACCGCGCCTGCAAGAGAGGACATAATACTCATCTGCAGTGAAAAGTATTATGCCACCTAAAAATGAGGACAAATTCAGCTGACCCACTGTGTAGAATACTGATTTAGAAGACGGTGTCCAATTGCGTGGCACAGGACGACATGATGCACTGAAAAGTCTCGCGATTACTGCGGACACCTGAAGAAATATTCACAGACGATTTCGTCCGGTAGAATTAGCGTACATAATTGTAGTACACTGCAAGAGACACTCGTCATCATCATTATCCAACTGTATAGCATAACGCAAGTCACATGTTGCGTAAAGTAAGCGGTGAACATTAGCCGAAAACGAATAACAAAGTTCAATTATCGGTATTTACCAAATCCGTTAATACCATCGGTAGGACGGGTTATGAAATGCGCCAAAAACTTTTCTCATGCTCTGTGCCAGACATTAATTGCGAGTGAAAGCAACAAATTTAGGAAAGTGTGCATGGCTGCTACCACGGATGCGGATATTTAAGAGAAATTCATAAAATGGCACACGCGCATATATAGAATTCCGAGGTGAGTATTGCATATATACTCCAAGGAGATCACAAACATTCCATAAGTGTGTAAACTCAAAATTGCATACTTATGCATACAAAAACACATACTGACGAACAGACGGACGTATGGACCGATGGATCAACAGACGAGTCATAAACGTCTAGACGTTTTGCCTTATACTAATTTTTCATTGTCAAGATAGATGGCGTGTTAGAGGAAGTTATTTATTACTTATTACATGTAGGAACCAGAAGTAAGCAGTTTTCTAGCATCAGAATCTCACAATTGGAATTTTTAGGAAAAAAACTCCCATCTTTGTCTGCAGAGTTATAAATATTTCAGTTTATTACGTAAGTAGTATTCAATAAAGTAATAGATAAGAGTTTCAAGTGATGATAATAGAAATAATTGTACGTTGAACTAATATTACATGAACAACAATGTTTTTCTTATTTAGGTAGAGTTTTTTCTATTTTAATTTGAAATTAGAAGTATAATCTTCATGTTTCTCCGCATCACAGACGGAGTTCTAGAATTCCTGAGATGAAAATGTAAATACCGTCCTCTCATGTACCTATGCACGTTTGTTTCGACAGAATTATTTGCCAGATAAGGGACAATAGGAACGAGGAGTTTCTGGGAAACTAAATCCCAGATAATGTTGTAATTATCTTGTAGTTTCAGGAAAAGCTTTCCCACGCTCCAAAATAAATAGAAAAGATGTAAATGAGTTATAAAGTACGGTGCACTAAATGTAATTGGGGGTTATTCTCAGAATTGCAGAAAGATTTAATGAATGTTGAAGTTGTCCATAAAAAAGGATTTGTTTCTTACTACAATCTTTATTTACAATCTGTTCTGAGAAGAATTGGGCGTAAATGACCTTTATACAGTAATAATCGAGTAAAATGAGTTCGTCCGTCCGTCCGTCCGTCCTTTCTCCGTCCATCCGTCCTCCGTCCACCCGTCCGTCCTTCGTCCGTCCGTCTTTTGTCCTCCGTCCGTCCGTCCTCCGTCCGTCCTCCGTGTGTCCGTCCGTCCGTCTGTCCGTCCGTCCGTCCGTCCGTCCTCCGAGCGTCCTTCGTCCGTCCATCCGTCCGTCCGTCCGTCCGTCCGTCCGTCCGTCCGTCCGTCCGTCTTCCGTCCATCATCCGTCCATCCTCCGACCGACCGTCCTCCGTCCGTCCTCCGTCCGTCCTTCCGTCTGCCCATCCTCCGTCTGTCCGTTCTCCGTCTGTCCTCCGTCCGTCCATCATCCGTCCAACTGCCCGTCGTCCGCCCTCCGTCTGTCCGATATTGACGGTTAGACGCCTTTCGGTTCACCAATCGAGACAAGGTGGTGTCGTGCAAATTCATAAGATTGAAAGTAAGTAAACCTACTTTTGGCATTAGGTCTCGAAAAAAAGAATTGAAGAGAAGTATTGGGCTCCGATAACGCATTTGAGGAGTTATAAAGCCACCCATGGATCACCACAAACTACATCACATTCAATTGCTCTTGACGAGACAAATCCTTAGGATTTATTTGTACTCGGATATTTCTAAAATACTTGGAAGCATTCAAGAAAAAACATGTTTTTAGAGTTTTAAAGCACTTTAAGAACTGAAACTGTGGATTACTGATATTCCTTTCTGGATCAACGGGAATCGATAGGAGGTGATTAACCATATTGACGATATATTTCTGGTATATTGGCGATTGTCAAACCTACTAATAAAATGACACACGTATTTAAAAAAAGTACTTACCTCGATACTTTTTCATGTGATTCTTCTTGAGGCTAGACGAGCCAGGCAACTTTATTTAAAATAAATATATGAACTTTAAATTTGCATGCAAAAGTTGTCAACATGGAAGTACCGACCGCCGAAAATGACAGGCTAAGCTAGTTCACAGGTATTATGCACTACAATACATGCAAATGGACTAGATAGTAAAACAACCATATATTCATAATTATAACTACAAACTATTTTAAAATTCTTGAATGTAAGCACAGTGCTGTGTATTGACTTAGCATTCATTTCTGTGAAGAATAATTCAGAAGTATGCAAGATTATATAGTTTTTCTCCGAGTTACTTCCCTGTTTGGCTTTAGCATTACTTTGTATTGTATTTGATATACATTATGAAGCACATAATGTGTTTTTGAAAACCTTGTGATCATAGAGGATGAATCTAGAGGATGAATCATAGAGGATGGATCATAGAGGATGAATCTCCTCTATGATCAAAGTGATCATAGAGGAGGACTTATATTTCCTTAAATCTATATTACAGTATACTTCGTTGTTACGATCACCAAAGGTGGATAAATTATATATTATAAATGAACACAATTTCTCATTCATGATGCGGTGGCTTGCGGTGGCTTCTGACATTAAGGAAGTGGTCGGGGTGAAGGGAAGTCACAAAGAGGGCTGCAACTGACTCTGGGGAGGGGCGGGACATTTACGGGAGAGGGCGGGGAGGCGGGAGGGCGTCCAAGCTATGGTGGGATGGATTGATTAGTGATTCCGCTCCCGTCAACTGCTAAGGTCATTAGCCCCGAAAGTGTAGTGCACGTTTTCATCGCATGACGAGGCGGTGATCTTCCCCGCTGAACGGTGAGAACCGTGGTTTTCCCAACCAGATATCTCTCACAAACAGGACACTGCTCCAGCCAGGAGGAGCTTTAATCTTCCGGCATATATGGTAATGTAGTGAATGTAAGTGAATGTATGTGTGTACGTAAGGGGTGAGAATAGGACAAGGAAAGAATATTGATCGGAGAAATCACGGAAAAGTACCGATCAGAGCAGCCGGCCGCTAGAATTCTCCTCCAGACAGCGACTGAATTCGACCTAGTTATCTAGCTAGTGTCGGAAAGCTTGCCACCGTTGGGACTCGAACCTAGGACCTCCCTTTCAGAGGCACTGCATTGACATCAGAGCCACCACTCCCGGTGTTGGCGAAGCAGGGAGACGCAAGAGGGACGATTGTTCTACGGTGGAGCAGGCGTTGGAGGGCTGAGAGTCGCCCTACAGCGAGGAGGGCTGGGGGACGCGACGGGATCTAGGTTGGCTGTGTGGTGAAGGGGACGAGGCATTACGAGAGAGCTGCGGACGGGGTAGAGAGGGAGGTCGCGGGGAGGACGTACTTCACTCACAAAAGCGAGGTCTAGGACTGGGTCTGGGTCGAGAGCCTGGCGGCACAGCCCTGAGAGGCGCTGGAATGTCGAGCCTGTAACAGGCGAGGAAACCCTAGACCAGGCTGTTCCAACTCAGCTGCCCGCAGGCGGGCACGCGGGCGCCCGCGAGCCAACGCGGACATTGGTGGAGACCGGCGGGTACAGTCTGCTTCAATTGGTTGATTGGTTGATTTTTTCGTGTTTCCGGGCGCGTCAACTGCTTCGGTCATTAGTCCCGTTAGTGTAGTGCTTGTTTTTTTTCTCGGGAGATGGCGGTGATCTTCCCCCGCTGGATGGCGAGATCCGGCGCCGACCTACCGTCGGCTAGTGGGGGTTCCCCCTAACCAGGACTCTCCCACCAGCGGGGCACCGCCCCAGCCGGGACAAGCTCAAAGTTCCCGGCCGGTCTCCCGGAATATATGATAGTGTAGTGAATGTTAGTGTAAGTGTGTGTGTGTGTGTGTGTGTGTGTGTGTGTGTGTGTAAGAGGAGAGGACAGGACAAGGAAGAGGAAGGACAGATCGCGCGCGGTCCATAGCCCGTTTGGTAGGGTACTGCTCCGGCATTCGCCTAGTGTTGATCGGAGAAACCACGGAAAATTACCGATCAGAGCAGCCGGCCTCTAGAATTCTCCTCCAGACAGCGACTGAATTCGACCTAGCTGAAAAGCTAGTGTCGAAAATCCTGCCGCCGCGACGGCGCGCCGTCAGGACTCGAACCTAGGACCTCCCGGTCAGAGGCGCTGCAGTGACATCAGTCTGCTTCAACATTCACTGCCGGCGCCTGGCGAAATATAAGCCCTGGGAGTGCGAGTTGGCCTTTGGCGTTAATTCGTCACTTTTTTAATTAAAAAATTATTTCTTCTCGTTCAACATACTTGTCTTTCGAGGAACTTAAATTATGCATTACATAGTTTTTTGACTATTGGGGAATGGCCATCTATAAGCAGTGGTTTTATTACTCGGAAGGACGTAAACATTATGCTAAAGTAAATGAAGCGAGGTTGAAGACTGTTTCAGTTTGATCTGTTGGCGGTTATGGGGGATGACGGCGGTTTGAATCAGTTTAATTCGTCGCTGATAGCCGAAGCACGGAGCGGTTAGGTTGGGGAGCGGAGGACACACCAGGGCTCATACTCAGAAAGAAGCCTTTAAGTTTATCAGGAAACGTACAACTCGATTCAGTATAACAACCATATTTTAGAAATTAAATTTAGACATTTTTCTTAAAGCAAGTGAAGTAATGTTTGGTGTCGTTTCTTGGGCTGTTGCGATGAATACAACGTTATTCAATGTCTTGTTCTAAAGTTGGGTTCTTTTTGTGTTTTTTATTCTTTTCATTGCAGAGAAAAGCTAATCACACCAATATGTAGACTCAAATTAAAATATAATCTTGACTGCATTTTATGAAGCTTGGGGAAGGCTTCCACATGTAAATTCTGATATCATTGCGACCAATAAAGAGTATTAAAATGTCTGTTCCTTAGCAGTAGGGAGTTCTGCAAATCTATAATCTCCAACTCCATCGGCGAATGTAAGACAGGAAAAGGGGTTGTGGCTTCCTCTGTCAGCCATCGCATTACTCATATTGACTCCACGAAAAGCAAAGTGATAGTGATAAGAGCGCTTCCACCTCCACAACTTCCTCGTCAGCTGGCCACGGGTGCAAGCGGACCCGCCCGCGGGCGTCCGTGCCCACGAGAGGTAGAGTTGGAACAGGCGCTAGACGCGAGCGAGGCTGCTTCTGAGTCAGGCGGGCCAGAGCGGGTTGGACGCTGGCAGGTCCATTGATTGTTTCCGGGTACGTCCAGAGTTATGGCCATTAGTCTCGTCAGTGTAGGAAATGTTTTATGCCGATAGTTGGCACTGATACATACCCCGCTGAATAGAGATATCCGGTGCCAAGTACACAACGAATTATGGGAGAATTTCCTCTCCCAGGTATCTCTCCAGCAAATCACTGCCCCAGTCGGGAGTTCTAAGTTTGGTGTTAAGTGCATGCGCAAGTTAAGTGCATGCACAATTGTGTGTGTATGTGTGTGTGTGTGTGTGTGTGTGTGTGTGTGTGTGTGTGTGTGAGTTTGTAAGGGAAAATAATAGGACAAGGAAGAGAAACAAAAGACCACGAGCGGTTCGTGGCCCGTTTGCTACGGTACTGCTCTTGCTGTTGATTGGAGGAACCATTGAAGGAATTTTCCACCTATTGGTATTGATTAGAAAACTACAGATCCGAGCAGCCTGTTGCTAGAATTCTCTTCGAGTCTGCGGCTGAATTTGAACTAGATTTTCTCTCTGAGTCGCTGCAGAGCTAGCGTCAATGCAGGCTTTGAGCTAACTCTGCCAGTACCGAGCTGTAAAGCAAGGTGGGGCACGACGGGGAGAGGCAGGGAGGCAGTGGCTGGCTCTTCGGGGAGGGAGGCGAGGACTGCAAGAGACTGGTTCTGCGGTGGGTGGGTGGGAAGCGGGTGCGAGGACACGGGGGCGAGTGTGCTTCTAGAGAAAGCGCGGAGAGCGGAGGGATGCCACGGTGGAGGTCGCAGCGCCACGGTGGAGGTCGCAGCTGGATGTGGGGGCGGAGGTCAGGGGCGGGGACGGCGGTTGGGCCGGGTGCT
>BLKR01017500.1:0-11282 GCA_011170035.1 Teleogryllus occipitalis
ATATATAGATTTCAGCATGGTAAATCATTGTGCGCAAATTGTAGCAAAAGTCGTCTGTTAATTCCAGTTCCTGGATAAATCCGAGCACCAAAAAATGGTTTAGGAAACAATGTGATTCTTTGATGCAAACTCGGAGTAGCGTTGACTACTTTCTAACAGCGCAAAGCGAACAGACGTGATAACGTTGAACGTGCCACAAGCGAAGACAACTTGCCACAGGGTGTCATTTATCTGCTTACGTGTGGAGCATGTAAAATCAACTTACAGGCGATAAGACGCAAATATTTATTCATTTACCTTGTATGTACATGAAAAATAAATTGAAAATGTGATTACGGTAATAAAAAATTAACCGCATCGAATAATATTAGGTGGAACTCCGTAAATCGCTGTCATTAAATAACAAACTTAATTAAATATCAATTATTTAATCATTTAATTACGTCAACAAGACCTCATCTGCATTTCCGCAACAAATCTCAATTAGATAATGCGTTTGTTATGATCTCAACAATCTTCTTGCAACGTCAATCTATTGTTTTGTGACGCCCGAACAATGGTAGTACTTATCGATATAATATATTAGTTATTCAAGAGAGGAACGTGTGAGAGAAGAGGAAGTGGCTGAAGATGAGGAGGAGGAGGAGGAGGAGGAGGAGAAGAAGCAGAAGATGAAAAATATTAAAAGACGTAGAGGCGAAGAAAAATAAATGAAAATAAGGGGGAAAAGGGCGAAGAAATGATGAGAAAATGAAGTGAAAAAGAAATGGCAAAAGAGGAGGTGTAAAGGGGAAGAAAAGCACAAAAAAAGCAGAAAAAAATGGCATTGCAAGAAACTATGATGATACAAAGAGAATATGCAGATAAAGAGAAATTGAGGAAAGAGGTGAAGAAAAGACGATGATGAGAAGTCGAGAAGCTTTGACTCAATAATATGAGTGTGAATAATGCAATCGACACTTTTTTTCTTCTTTGAAGCTCTGGTGCAGCGGGCCCAGACAGTCAGTTGTTAATTAATTTGCAACTTGAATTTATGATTTCTTTGTGTGACTGATGCAGGTGAAGTTTTAATGGAACGTTTTAATGCCATAAAGAAGGAAATGTCGAATTCAGTCGCTCTCTGGAGGAGAATTTTAGCTGCCGACTACTCTGATAGGTAGTTTTCAGTGGTTTCTCTGATCAACATCAGGTGAATGTCGCAGCAGTGCCCTAACAAACGGGCCACGGACCGCGTGCTTTCTTTCCTTCCTCTTCCATGTTCAATCCCCATCCCTAACATACGCGCACACACACACACACACACACACACACACACACACACACACTAACATGTACTACACTATCGCACATACCGGGAGAGCGGTTGGGGACTTAGAACTTGTCCCGGCTGGAGCAATGCACCGCTGGGGAAAATACTTAGCTGAGGAGGATTTGAAGGATTTGTTCAGCAAAGTTTGTGAAAGAAATTAGCTAATATGTCAGGTCATTGAAAATACTAGGAAGTGTAAGACATAAAAGAAGTACAATACATTTTTGGAGAACAGTCCACAATTTGCGTAAAGTATTGTAGAGGCGGCACCGACAATCCCTAGATCTCCTCTTTAGGAATATGTTTGTAACCTGGAGTAGATTTTATATTCAAACGACTCATAATATCTCTAGCCGTGATATTGAGGTCCGGAGTTGAGAAATATAATAATAATAATAATAATAATAATAATTATTATTATTATTATTATTATTATTATTCAATTTTTTAGGAGAGTGAGGGAGAGAGAGGGGGGAAAGAGGGGGGAGAGGAAGTGAGAGGGGAGATAGAGAGGAGGGCGACAGAGTTAACATCGTTAACATTTGTGGAAGATTCGGATACTCTGAAGGGCTCTTTCTACACGTAGGGAGTCGTCAGCCCTCCCACGCTCAGCACAGGGGCTGTGAACTGTTACGGCAATAAACCGCTCTCGCCTGAGGATTTACGATGACGCTCCAGTGACGATCGCAGAGCTCTCCCCACCGTCTTGCTCGCCTCCTTCCCCTGGCACTTTCGTCACCGCCGCCCTCGCTGCGCGTCATCCTCACGTGATCTCCATTGCTCTTCTCTCCTCCCCCGCGACCAACCAGCGAGCCTCGGCATGGGCGATTCCACCAATCTTGCGCGTCGTTCACCTCTCTGTCCCACTGCCTTTGCTCATGTCACCAATCATCTCCTCTATTCAAAATGTTAACTTCTACAATCCTTTTTAGCACCTCAGTGCCATGGCATCCTGAATGAACTGCACCATCACCATCTCAGAAACTAACTCTACCACGAAAAAATAAAGACCATCCCACTACCACTCGCACCGTCACCCACGCTATCATGATCATTTCCGTGGTTTCTCCGATGAACACCACACGAATGCCGGAGCAGTAACCTTACAAACGGGTCACGGACCGCGTGCTATTTTTCCTTCATTTTCCTTGTCCCATCCTTACCTGTTACCTACGCACTCTTACACTTACATGCACTACTCTACCATACTTGCCGAGAGACAGGTCGAGAGCTTAGAACTTGTCCCGACTGAAGCTATGCCCCGCTGGCGGGAGATACCTGGTTGGGGAAAGCCCCGGTAGACGACGTTAGGTCGGCGCCGGATCTCACCATCCTGCGGGAGAACCACCCCCACCTCTAGAGGGAAAAAACACGAACCACTCTGACGTGACTAACAACCATATCCGTTGACGTGCCCGGAATCACTAACAATCAATCAATCATGATGATTACATCGCCCACATCACTAGCGCACCCCCAAGCCATCGCAGTCATCACCGTCATCAATCACTACTTGTCGGATGGATATTCGCAAACTGATTCTTTGATTTTCATGACGAATGGAATAAAATATATTCTTGATTAAATTTTATGAAACATTATAATTATTTTAAAACATTTTCTTGCAACTTCTACAAAAATTTTAATACTGTGAAAGTGGAGTGAATGCTAATCGGTCTCTGCCAATAGCTACTATTTATCGGTGCCTATCGCAACTCAAAGCACCAATATATAATTTTAATCCGCAAACTACCTGAAATGACTCAGCGAGAGATAGGTCAACCTGAGCGACGCGTTTGTGTCTCAAAACATAGTGGACTGTTTCACCTTCGTTCTCAACTACGCCTCCTCTACCATCCCACTCGTCCAGCCATGCTCCTCCAATTACATTACCCGTTCATTTTCAATTTTACCTTCGGCGCCCTCTCCCTCCGGCACCCCGTCTCCGACGCCTGTCCTCGCTACCTGTCAACCGCCGAGTCGCGCGCGTGGGAGCTGCCTGCTCTAAATCTGCCTGCTGCGCGCTCCCTTAAATCTTCGCGGGCGCGCGGGCGAGGCGGCGCGGCGGGGCGCGTCAACACCGCCGTCGGGCGCAGGCAGCGTCAATGTTTGCGCGGCGCCGATGGCTGCACCCGGCCTTGATCCCTCGCGCCTGCCCCCCTCCCCCTCACCCCTCCCCACCCCGGCGCCCGCGCGTAGCGAGTGCCACCGCGGGAGAGAGATAATGGAAGGAGTCGCAGGTGGAGGATAATCGCGTGACATAATAGAGGAAGAGCAAACATTAATCGACTAATGCCGTAATATTTGAGAAGTTTCATCGTTTTCTTCACGTACGTACTGGGAGCGGTGGCTCAGTGCATCAACTGATGTACCTGCAGCGCCTCTGACCGGGACGTCCTTGGTTCCCACTCCCCACGGCGGATTTTCGACGTTTTTCAGCTAGGTCGAATTCAGGCGCTGTCTGGAGGAGAATTCTAGCGGCCGGCTGCTCTGATCGGTAGTTTTCCGTGGTTTCTCCGATCAACACCAGGCGAATGCCGGAGCAGTACCCTAACAAACGGGCCACCGAGCGCGCGCGATATTTCCTTCCTCTTCCTTGTCCTATCCTCACCCCACACACTTACACAAACTTGCACTACACTACCATACATGTCCCGGCTGGGGCGGTGCCCCTGGTTGAGGAAAACCCCGCTAGTCGACGGTAGGTCGGTGTCGGATCTCGCCGTTCAGTGGGGAAAGATCACCGCCTCCTCCCGATGAAAACATGCACTACACTTACGGGACTAATGACCTCCGTAGTTGACGCGCCCGGAATTATTAATCAATGAATCAATTGACTTACGTTACGAGCGGTTGAAGTTTGACACTCCTCAGTTTGCAGAAAGCGGGGTCGGGGGCTCTGGAATGATTTCGTTTTCAATGGTTACTTTTTTTCGTGGTATCCGTCATTTTGACTTGTTGGAATTCACGAATCAAGGATGTAATATTGAAGAACTATGGCGTAATTCATTTCTAATGATTTATACTTAAGAATAATACATCATTCAAGATTTCTGATTAGTTCCGTAGCTGCTACTGTTCAGTAGCCATTTATGGTGTGCTCCAATTTTATTTTTTATTTTGTAGTCATGGGAATTGAGTGATCAATTCATTGAATAATCAATCTGGAGGCGATGATGAAACATTGTAATTCTGGTTTGTTCAACAATATTTTATTCCTCCATTCAGACGTCACATTTATTTCTTAGAATCAGGATGAAAAATATCCAAGCATGACGTGCACAATAAATTGGCGTATCGTACATGTTTTTATACTGAACATAATAAATGATAGTGGTTTTCATTTCTTCGGACTTCGAGTTCCAGTGGTTTCTAGGACTATTTGTTTTTTACATTTACATTTATTTCTAAGAAACATTTGTATTTGTCGACGAGAAAGAATGTTTTCATGGATTCATTGCAATCAGAGGAAGTGTTTTTCAAAATCCAAGTGCAATTATTTGAATGACTTTAGTTTGTTAATCAGTTCAAATAGACTATTTACTTAAATACTGACCGCAGACTTGAGAGGTATTCTAAAGTTTTTATTTCAGGAATGTTCATACACCTGCAAGGAGTTTCGAAAAATGATAAATAATTGTATAATTCATATTATGGGAATATTTTTAACTTTCCTCCCTTTTGTTGTATTGGAATCGACAATACGAACTCGAATTTTCGGTCGTAATATCCGTGTTTAAGGTTCTTTAGAAATGTAGTATTGAGTACTCTTCAGGATTGAGGTCTATTATGGTTGCTCCAAAGGCAGGTATGATTGCTGAGTTGGTGCACGCGGGGAGGAGGTACACTCAACTCTGTACTCGAGAATCGGAATGTCTTTATCGATGGATGGAAGAAAATGTCACGCACAACTGTTTTTTACGGGAGTACTTGACCTGAAGTCACTGTGACATTTTCAAAATTTTCTGGAAAATGGCTCAATTTTTTTCTTTAAATATGTTCCTTGGATATAAAAAAGAGCATTTATGACTATGATATAGTTCCAATTTTCATTAAAACGTTTGATATTTTGAAAATTGCAAAAATCTTAATATTTAAAACACTAAGGGATTTTATTAGAAAGAAATTCCAGCTTTCGACTTAATCCAAGTTCGAGAACTTTAAATGAAAGGTAGTGGGGCCCAAATGTGTTGTCGCTTGCTATTTTTGGACTGTTTTGTAGTACAAAGGCTAAATTTTAATAAAATAGAAAAATTAATAGAATGAATGCTTATCTGCCGTAATTTGCTAATTACGTCGTTTGATTGGGTTAAGATCTTCTTTAAGGAGGTCTTGGTCTAGCCCGAGCAAGCACGCGCGCGAATACTTGGCGAAGAGAAGACCGCGAAATTTTTAATTTCGAATATTCAGTATTTTAAATGAAAGAACATGAGTTCATCAGTAAAATATCCAGCAATCGTTTGCAACCTGAGGCCCATTAGAAAACATATAGTGCTATAAGAGTACGTACTTCTTTGCATTAGTAATGGTTATGTAATATTATAAATCCTCAAATTCTGTCCATATTTTCATATCTCAGCCACTACTGATAAAACTCATTAAAAATCGTATTGCATGATGTGCGAAAATCATTTCTTTTAAAGTTAATTCATCTACACCAATTGAAAGATCCAAAACTGCTTTCCGTACGCATAAAACATTATCGATCAACAATGAAAATTAATTCTAGTAATAATAGAATATCCTGTCACGGAGTTACCACTGTTGTTTTGCGCCCTGATGTCTCTGATATCACCGAAGAAGCGAAGCTGCAAGAATTAACTACTTGCGAAACTACTCATATTCCTAAAAAATATTCATGAGCTTATTCAAAGTGTCATTTTGAAGAACAACTTTTATTAAGAACAAACTCTCTACCGTAAATGTTGCAATTTTTGAAAATTCAGGGAGTTCACCGAAAATGACTCTTGCATCGTTTTTATAAGCATACTATACTTTATCCGAGAATAAAATTAAGAACAAAATTGAAGCCGTTTTTTAGAAATGCTTGCATTTAAAAATTGCCTTTAATTCAATCAAATATTACGCAAAAACTACTAATTTTTTCAAAAAATTCTACACTTATTAAAAAGTGGGCATTACCTTATTGAAACACATATTTCGTGAATGAAAAAATATCTCTCATCAATATTGTAGTTTTGCAATGTTATTCTTTTGCAATTTTCGAAAATGCTGAGAGATAAACGAAAATTGAAACTATGAAACTTTTATAGCCTTATTTTCTCTATTCGAGAGATAAAAACGAATTTAATTACGTTACACAGAACATGACCCACCCACAAAGATGTAAACCAGTTGTATGCTTCGAATGGTACACACTTTTTCGCACTAGTAAGTTTTTTAATCTCTTTATTCTAAGCTAATTGTCGGTAGTAATCCACAGTCTATCCAGCTGCTACCTGTCGGTTCATAAAATACACATTTTCACATTTTCTTAAATGCGCAATTCCGAGTTCATTTTCACAGAAAACTTTTGATTTTTCTAGAAACTTCATATATCATTTGAAGCACTTGTACTTACAAATGCAATAGTTTTAAAACGCCAGTAATTTTTTAAAACGGGAAATTTATATTAAAAGTTACATTTGTGTATTTTAAATCGAAAAGATAATCAGCCTAACGATTATACCAAGTTATTCAGTGCATTTACCTCTATTCACAAAAGTTTAAATAAAAAATGTGCACCCATGTTTGAGAAAATCTTATTTTATTGAAAATATTAATCATGTCAAATTGCCTTTATTTCACTCAAAATTATGTAAAATCTACTCTATATTAGAAAACGTTGGACATAACTTCGTTTAAAGATCTAATTTTGAAGAACAGGTTTCGCTCAAAAAAAATCTAAATTTGAAAATCTATGTTTTCAATATTGTAGTTGTAGGAATGCAGCGAAAAAATTCAAACGTTTGCAATTTTCTAAAATTCAGAGAATTTAAATAAAATCGCACTTGCTCCACTTTTATACACAGATTTTGTCCTAACCGAAAAAAAAAAATCCAAAATTTTGGTGCCATTTTTGAGCAAAAAATTAAAATTTCCCTCGAACCCCAAAATGAAAATATCCGTTTCAAACTCAACGGGTCGCGACATGGATTGGAAAGCATCAATTTGTGTAAAAAAATCCTGCTCACGTTTTAGTTCCTTGCGTTGTTCACAGACGGACGAACACAAAGACTAAATTACGTATGTAGTATGCGAGATAGTAAAATTAAGCAATGGCGCTCGTTAGTCTGCTAATCACCATTCCTTTGATTTTCATAATGCATTCCATGATATCTTTGCATGCTGCTGATCTCTGGAAACAGAAAACCCGAACCCGAATAAATTACTAGTACAATGTGTATTAATAGCTGACAATTTTCCAATGACACACATTTTCGATTAAACTATGAAAAACTAATGGGAATCTATACTAATATATAAAGACACAAAGGAGTTGCGTTACAACGCGATAATCTCTAAATACAACTCTAAATATACTAGACCCATATAATAAACTTGTGTGCTAGCTTCCTTTGAAGGTCAGGAGTGCCATAGGCAGTGATTTACAACCATAAACCTTAATATTGTACCGTGTTCTTTGTCTGCGGGATTGCATGCTCTATAAAACACATAAATAAATTTCACAACACATTTAATTAAAAACTAAAAATGATGATGATGGTGATGATAAGCATGCGAATGAATGATTTTACAAGAATTATTACAAATGTTGACAGAGTTATTGCGGCTTACTATCATAGATGAAGTTATCACAACCAAAAACAAAATAATAATTTGCCTCTGCAATAACATGCCGTATTGGTGGCATCTACGCTCTCAGCTTCATTTGTTATAGTCTTCCTGTGACTGACACTGTGACAGATGGATGAATTTTTGTAGGGAAGTGTTTTATTATAGTGGAGAAAGCGTACCTTTGTGTCACCACACAAAGGTACGCTTTCTATGCAATGATTTCGAAGCAATGATTATTTAAATTGATTTAAGTTCGGCAAGAAGAAGTATAATTGAACTAAATGAGTAATGAGAAATAGAAGGAATTAAATGTGTGACAACACTGATTTTTAAGGTTGTAGAAAATAGACCAAAAGAGATTTTTTAGATAACAGAAAAACTTTGATCAAGCCGGGATCCACAGTGTGGTCGCGGACTTTTAGAGATATTATAATTGTCTAAGTGGTTAATGGCACCTTTCTGTCAGCCACTATTTATCAAGGACACTAAAACCCGCACTCGAATTCAATTAAAAGCACTTTATTTATAATTTAATTGCCTCGGCGTGGGGTCAAAGATCAATTGCAAACTCTTCTTTATAAATACCGAGAATAAAAACTATGAAAAAGAATAAGTTTTTCAATGTGTCAACTGATTGAAAATATAGGAATAATTTATAAAATTCCACAAAAATAATAAGTGAGTACACTTATTTTATTTTTCAGTTTAGATTTATTGTTGTTAGTTATAAAGTGAGTGAAGTTTGGAAGGCGAGAACCCCATTTAACAAATATAAACATTTTTTACCGAGAAGTGAATGAGGACATGGCAGGCAGAGAGTTTGGACAAGGTGGTGTGAGGATACAATGGAATAGATACAAGAAGGCTCCGCGGTAGGGCGGGAATAGGTGGAATACCTCTTGCTGCCTAAAAAATTATTGTGGCAACGCGGGGTAATTCAGCTAGTTGTGTATAAAAATTTAATTCTTAAATATCTCATTTTCGATGTGCATTTTTGCTGCTGGAAATTTTAAGATATGTCCCGACTTTCCACGCCGTTGTTTCGACAATATTGATTCTTGTGGGTTGTATAACTTCATTTAACTGTAGATTTTTAAATAATGACACGCATTTGTTAAGAATCTAAGTAATTGTTGAATAATAATATTAGGAAGAGGAAATTTTGGAATGCCGCGCATTCTTACTGGTTTTAAATGGTTGATGTAACAATTTCACTCAAAATAATAGTGGTCGAAGGAGAAAGATAAAGTAGAACAACAACATACAATTTTGAAAATATTGTGTTCAGCAAGAAGGGGACGGTTTTATTTTCGTAATGACAATGATGCTGATTTTCACTTTGCCATTTTATATGGTTATATAGTAATGATGTGATAAAATTTAAAAAGTTTTATTTTGAGTGGCTTTGACGTAAACTGCTCTACGTAATAATATATTGTCTTATACTAAATTTAATATTTACGCTTAACCATATTCATGAAATTATTATGAATAGTAAAGTTACTTTAGGTTTCAATCAACTCACCAAATTAAGGAAATAAACGTTTTATCACTATGAAGTTTATTTGAAGGGCTCTTCGTCTGTAATTTTACGGAAAATCAAAGTCTATATGAAGGCGAGTATTAGACATTCACATTACACGCAGACCAATATGTGTGAAATGGCAGGTTGCGTACTTGCCAACTGTCTCCTCTGAGTCACCCATCCGCTCGTAGTAATATACGTGTAGTTAGTGAGAGCACGATAACTGGTTTACGTGTTGTTTTTTTTTCGCAAGTTGTAGATTGTCATGACTTGACTGACGGCTTTTCTGCTTGCATTGTAGTTTCTCTATACTAAGTGTTAAACGGATTAGACACACTGTTAATACTTTAATTGTTACTTCTTTCATTTATTAAAAGAATTAATTTTTAGGATTAAGCTGGTCATTAACATTAAACTTATATTAAAATAATAGCTTAAGAAATCCGGCATTGGTCGGGCATTTATCACATATATTAGATGGCGTTGCCCGGATTTTGCGAAAAGATTCTTCACACTAACACTACTATTACTCGCGCACGTTGTCTTGAGCCTCGGAATACCTACCCGCACTCCTTTATTAAAATTAGTTCAATTAAGAATAAATTATAGCAACGAGCGTTATAGACCAAATATGATAACCAGAAATATTTTCTGCCTAAAATGGAAACTATTTTGCATCGAAAACGAACTACAAATTTGATACAATATTTCTTTTGTCAAACTCCCCACTCCTCTCGCAACTAGCGAAAGGAGGGCTCAAGATAACATAATAACTGGACTTTTGCTCGGTGAGGAGATGTAGCACAATACGCACATGGTTGATGATTAAAAATCGTTGTGTCAGTGCCTTTCACTTCACCTCACAAAATGAAACTATCTACGCGTTATTTGTGATTGGAACTGTCAGTACTAGGCCACTCCTCAACAAATTTGGAGGTGGTGGTGGTAATAGTAATTATTATTATTATTATTTATTTATTATTATCATTATTATTATTATTATTATTATTATTATTATTATTATTATTATTATTATTATTATTACTATTATTATTATTATTATTATTATTATTATAGCATCCATTTGATCGCCTAATTCACATGCATTAGTGAAGATATCGGAATAATGTGATTCATTCTTGAAAATTCTTCTTAATCTCTAACTGCGCGCACTGACCATCTGGGGCTGGGCTCATCTAGCTGGCTGAAAAATACATTTCACAGAGCGATGCTATCTTGGGCGAGGTTCAACTGTTTTTGAATCTGTCAAAACAATCATCTACTGCTCTACACAAAACATACATTTTTTAAAATTTTATTACTTCTTGTTCGGCATTTCTGCCTTTCAAGGGCGTTTATACAAGATTTCAGTAACTATAGGATGAACCATCCTCAGGTTTAAATGTCAATATAATAAAAATAAAAAAGTGATTGGCAAGTTATATTTTGTGTGCGTGTGTGTGTGTACCTACGTAGGCAATTAAATAGACACTGACAACAAAACCTCCGAATTCATTTTTACTTTCTCGTTATTGTTTACGCAGTGTAGAGAAAGTATTTTAATGCTGCGGAAAAAATGGAGAATTTTCGACAGAAAAACTCTTAATGGCCGGCACCAATAACGAAAAATGGATAAATCGTCTCCCCGTA
>BLKR01017501.1:0-11281 GCA_011170035.1 Teleogryllus occipitalis
TAAGATATGTAGGTGTGTCAACTAGCCGCCTTTTGGGCAGATTTTCTGAAGCCAGTTTGAGGCTAGTTCCTAACTCGTCCGTACGGTGCGCACGATCGGTTTGGGCAAAATGGCCGGCCAGGTGATGGTCGGCATGGTGTTGCTCACGTTTCCAGCGTAGTATTTTTGTCAATCGGAGAAACGCTAACGTAAATGTATTAAAGCCTATTTAGACGTATTACAATGTGCGTCAGGGGTGTTATTTTTTTAAAATTTACCACCGATTGAAGATTTGCATTTTAAACCAGGAGGTGAGGTTATTCTTAAGAGAAAAACAAAAATAATAATATAATAATAATAATAATAATAATAATAATAATAATAATAATAATAATAATAATAAACAAGGATTACTTTTACGAAAAACACTTCAACTGTGATTTACTATTAATCAAGTGATGGTCACGTTTCTTTGCAACCCATAATGTCAGCAATCAATCAATAGGATTGTACTTAATTACAGTGTACTGGATCATTTGTGAAGACAATTTCAATATAATTAATAATTTTATAATAAATAGTCATTTGCAATAATAATTTTGCACATTCTTTTGAGATTGTATAAATAATAAATTTTATTCCATTACTGATGATTACTTACAAATCATATTTTCACACAATACCGATATTCATTACTACGAAACATGTCAAAGAAATGACATTCATCAGGCGTCAGTATCAACAGCTCACAACAAGAAATCTTTATATAATATATAATATTTGCATTGTACATTGTATGATCATATAATGTCCTGACTTGTCATACATGGCTTATGCTGTATTTATGTGACAAATATATTATATTATTATGGGTATGTTATTTTACAACTTATTGCCAGATGACATTAAACAATTAAAATCAGTACACAAATTTAAGTTACAAGTAAAATCTTTTCTGCTGCATAACTGTTTCTATTCAATTAGAATCTATACTGATCATCAAAAAGAAAAATAATGTTTAGTTTAACAAAACAATGACATACAATGCATTAGTTCACATTTGTATTGTATTGTATTATATAAAAAAGACAATATGCCTGAAACAAGTAATGTACTTCAGCTTGAGGGTCAATAACCCCCACTTTGATGAGGTTTTATGTCCAGTTCTTTTCGACCCATCAAGGAAATTCGGAAATGGCTCCTTGATTTGCTTTTGGATATAAATGCAGCTTCCCTATGCGCACGTATTGTTGAGCTCTGGCTAGTACTGGTAGGAGTAGAGCTGGGAGTGTGTTACTATTTTGTTAGCAATACAAAAAATCACACCCACAGTTCATTTATCGATGCAAATAAATTTTCTAGAATTCAGGAGCAAAACTTCTAGTGTTTTAAATGTTGCAAACCTCAGGTTTTTTAAATTTTTTATTATTATTATTACTTTTATTCATTTTTTCATTATCATCTACTGAAAATATATTAGTATTAAAATAATATATTTTTTATTGAATGAAATAGCAATTTACCCTTTTTGCAGTTATACATTACTTGTTATTCATTATAATTAGAAAAAATTGATATTAAACAATAATATACAATAAGCAACTTGAATTTTATCATGCCAATAACATATACATTATGAGGATCATAGTCACCAGATATTTCCTGGGCATGGTGGTTCATTGCCTCAGTCCTTACATCTGCTGCATCCAAAATATCTGCTGAAAGTACAACAGTTTTACGGAAATATAAAATAAATAGATGAATTCTTACATTTAAAGTCTTAAAAATTACAATTTTAATTATGAACAATCCTATTTTCTTGTCATCTAAATCATGTCCTCTAAAAGTTATCTACTTTTAATGCTATTTAAAATACATACCATTGTAAAAATTCCCAGAATCATCAAGTTTGAATTTGCTTGGAACAGCTTCTGGTTTAAGTTTTTTCCTAGTGACTTCTGAAAACTTTTTAATAATTTAGTATTAAAAAATATACATTTATATTCTTTGATTATATGTGGATGTTCTTTAACTTGTGGATAATTGTGAATGTTTTTTTTCTAATTGATATAAATAATGAATTTACATAGGTTACATTTCTCAACGTTGATAGTATGTGATTATACAAATTAATTATTTTACTATTAACTCATTCACAGTATATGATAAATTCTTGAAATATGTACTTACAGCATTTCGCATAACAATGATCTCTTCACTGTTGAAATGCTTTTCGCAGACATAATCGCTCTCTCTCAACTTTCTTTTTTTCTGGGGAACAATTTCAACCCATTTCTTTCTTGTATCTTCTTGCTTGGGGACACAAAATAAAGCAGTTTCCTGTGAATTACATATTGCGCTGTCACTACTGCACAGGTTTACAAAACATCTTCTACCCATTTTCGAAACTGTTCACTCTACTTGACAGTCGCAATTCCACCACAACACGACAAATCTCTGATTTGAAATTTGAAATCAGCTGCCCACGGAGCTGTCAAATGGATCATGGTCATGCTACGTCATACCCAAACAGATCGCAGCGCTTATACGCGAGAACTACGAGAACTAGCCTCACACTAGCTTCAACTTGGGACTGGGAGTGAACACACCTATATATCTTACACCGTGGTAGTAGTCGCGTGTAGTTGAAGTCATAGACATATAGTACTAGACTGGCAATGAACGATTCTTTTTGAAGCCAACTGATTGCGCCCCCCGCCATATTGGGTCACTACACTATCACTCATGGACATATACTGCTATGCGTCAATGAACTCTTAGAAAATCTAAGAACACAAATTTTCGACGTACAGTTGCTAATAAAAACTCCAATATTGAACAGGAAATATTTTTGGGAAATAAAACAATTAATATCAAAGTTTTAAATCGGTTTTATTGCTTTATAGTAAAAAACAGAACTAGTGTCCATTCTGTATTGACATTTAAGAGGAGGATAAAAAGCTACATTTAAATATCCAGAAGCAAGGCAAGGGACCATCTCAGCATTTGCTCATGGATCAAGGGAAACTGGATGAAAACCTGATCGAAATGGAGGTCAGCTGACCCAAAAGTAAATTACATTCTTTACACATACAATGACGAAAATGTTGGGAGCAAACACCAGACGCAGATGTTGGTTGCCAGTTTTCCCTCCTAATGGCATTAACCCATGCTTTTCTGCAATCTTCTCGCTTTGGAAAACTAATCAAAATCAGAACAAAACAAAAAGGCATTAGAGGTTAGGTTTACAAATCACTCCTCAGGAACTTTAATCAACACAAACTTATTCTTTTCTTACTCAATTTTAATTAGTTTTTTAATCATACAATCTTAACATCAAAAATCGTCAACAGTCAGTAAAATTCAGTAACTAGGTAAAGAAAAGGTAGTAACTTACCGGTGTATTGAAATTCCAATTTCTTTTCCCTTGTGTCGCGAATTCGAAAAATTGCATCCAAACACGACGCAAGTATTCACCATGGCGGTGGAAGTGATTCAGAAATCACAAAACACAACGGAAACAATTCGAAATTAAGAAAAAAGGCTCATTAATTTAACACGTACAGCATAGGCAGCGAACGAACCTGTAGTGACAAAAGATGGCGACGAGCGCAAGATTTTGGCTTCACTAGCGCCAATGTTACGAGATAGGACGTTGCCAGTCTAGTACTATATGTCTATGAGTTAAGTTCATGATGTTACAGCAATAAATCTAATTATTTAAAATAAAGGTAGATCGGGAGAAAAGCTACCCCCCTGCTCCAAAGCCCCCTGTACGTATAAATCTCCTTAGCAACGTACTCTCATTAAGTGAACTGATTATTCGTATATTTCCCGCTTCAAATTTAATTTTATAACCTACATAATTCTTTAACCAACGCATTTTTTTCACCAAGTGGTCCGCGACGTGCCACCGCACGTCGCTACCCGACGGATCCAACGTGCTACGTTCGCGAGGGCCTTCCGACCCTCGCTCTCGAGACCTGGTTCGCGCCTCCGCTGTCGCTCCGGCGCTCACGCTGTATTATATACCTCCCTCACTTTTAAGAGAATTTATTTTAAAGGGAACACTCACTTTTAAGAAAATTCATACCTTCCATCTCAGTAGACACGCAAACCTATTTGAAGAAGACTTGAAATGCAAAAATACACATAATTCCAGGCCAACAAATTATCAGGTGAGTTCTTCTCATTTAACATTGAACATAAATAATTCAGTTGTTATAGTGAACCGCGCAACTATAAACATAGGAATCGCGAGAAATAATGAATCATAAAAGGAACCAAGGAACCGTGCCACACTAAACCCGGGATCAACCAAGAAAATATTTTTCAGAATGATTGGCATTGACAGCTGCAGACATACCTTCGTAATCAGTATATTTTAGAATCTGTTTTGACTTCTAATGCATACCAGTTGACGACAATCACTCACAAAGCTGAAGATTATCTTGGCTGTCCGGCTGACGCCGCGTTGAAGGCTGAATTGCCGACGTTTCGATAATCTTGTTCACGATCTTCTTCAGGGCACTTCAGCCCTCAACGCGGCACTTCAGCCTTCAACACGGCGTCACTCGGACAGCCAAGATAATCTTCATGATTCTGGCCGCAGAAGTCTACGACTTCACTCACAAAGATATCTGTGCTTCTAAGAAGGCGGCAGTTTTAAAATTAGAAGAAAAATAGGCGTAATAAAACATGATTTGCGAGAAGCATCCCCTGAACGGAGCAGAATAGGGTGTATCGGGGCGAGGTATTTAAACGCAGTATAATTTAAAAATGGCTCCTGTGACGTCATTGTGCTTTAAATATGCAAAAAATTGTAAAGCTTTTGTAGACTTAAAGATAAAAATGCGAAAATCGACATTTTCTTCAATTTTCCCCCAAAACTGTCTTGGGTCTTCTGAATAACTTGAATTTTGAGAACTTCATGTACATCTTTACCATCGCAAAAAGTACAATATTGAAAATAGAGATTTTTGTCTAAAACGAAGGTTGTTCTAAAAATATCTGATTAGGATGAGAAAAAGGTCAGAGCAATTTTTAAAAAAGACTAATTTTTGCATTAATTTCTGCTTAATGTTAATGCAATTTATTAAAAAAAACATTTTCACATGAACAGCTTCAACTTTTTTCTTTACATTTTTTCCACAGATAGAGCAAATAACGTTAAAAAATGGCGCAGGCCTACTTTCCATTGATTTATGAAAATTGCAAAAGTTAGAGATATGAGACAAAGTATGTGCTTTTGTAGCCCCACTTTGACGCGGTCTTTGATTATTAAACTCGTGGCTCAATTTCGGCGCACTGTAAACAGAGAGGCAAAAATGTAATTTTTTAATTAGTTAGGTAATAAGTTAAAGTAAGATTCAGGAACTTCGGTAAATCCGAAGTTTATGGTGTCACGGTTACTAAGGAAGTGTTTACATATTTGTACATGAAGAAATTAATTTTGCCCATAAATTTTCCGTTGCTGCACAACAATTACTGTCTAATCGTTTCTTACAGCTTACAGTAATACCTAATTGATGAGGAAGAACAAGGGTTGTGACGCCACAGATGCGCCGAGTATTTACTAGTGATTTGCAATCCGGCCGCTAGATAGAGTCCTCACACAGTCTCTGGGCCTCCGCCATATTGATCTTTGATGTGACGCGCAAGCTCATTACAATGTTGGTAAACACAAGAGAACAGAAGCAAGGTCAGGAATTTCAGAGGTTAGCGAACTCTGCAAGCATGGCTGCTTCCGTAAAAAAACAACGCGTGTGAAATACATGCTTATAACAGTGGGGTGGCGGTCACATTTTGGAGAAAATATGTAATGACTTTTGCCGAAGGTCGCGATTTAATTCAGTTTTGCCAGTATTTGGCAGCATTTTAAACTCAGAATGAACATTTATTTGCATGTTTCACTACGACGCACAGTGGTCTATTTTCAATATTTAGGGGGACATTGCTCTTTTTGAACTGAAATCAACTGTATAATAGTTTTTTTTGTTAATTTTATATAATTTTGAAATCTTTATCACTCTTAACTGCTGTTCTATAATATGCAAAACATATTCGAATCGTTTTTCTGCGTATTATTGCGTACAAACAAGGATATACATAGATTCTATAATTAAACGAATTGTAAAGAGTAGAACCTGTATTTTACGAAAGAAAATAAATGATAAATACATACTCAAACGATTTATATATCAAAATCACTGCCTGAAAAATCTTCCAAGTCTTCTTCATTCTGGCTTTAGAATTAATCATCTGAATGCTGGTGAACTCTGTGACAATTCTGGTGAATGTGTAGGGACTTTTAAGAGATTGATGACTTGCTGTGGCAATTGATTTATTTTTCTTTTAGGTAAATTTCTGATGCTAGATATCACTGGATCAGAAGATATCAAGAGAGCATGGAGAAGTCTTCGATGTTTCGTTGCCTGATATTTTTGCGAGTATTGTGCTCGCGAAAGTAGCGACATTCTTTATGTCTTGCTTCTAAAGCTTCCTCGCTTAATTGTCCTATAGGAAGCAAAAGTGTGTCCATGACGTCAGCACCGTGAATTAGAATTTTGTGGACAATCGCTGGCATTTTGAACCACCCATACTGTTCCACAAATAGTTCTGCTGTTTCGTGAGCATACTTTCTAAATTCTTCAGTGTTCAACTCATAACCGCAGGAAATGGCTTGTAAAATCACTGAAAATCGTAATATTAATATTTCGTTAATCCCAGTGATTTCTGCTGCTTTTTTTGGATCTTTGAAAAATCTTCTTGCTGTATTTCCAACATTTGTAAGCACGTACCCTGCTTGACAACATCCACAAGTAGTCCAGTTTCTTGTCGAAATTTTGAGATAACTTTAGCTTTTTGTTCTTCAAATGCAGTTTTGTTTTCGCGCCCTCGACTTTGCCAAGTTTTAAAACTTAATCTGTATGATATGTGTAAAATGCATTCAAAGAATCGAATGTGTGCATGTAAAATGGACAATGCATATAAAATTGTGCTTGTGTTGCACGGTATTCGCACAACAACATGTATATTGTTCATCTCATTTGGCATCGCATTGCAAATATAGCAACTCTGGCTTGATGAATTTCCTGCCTAGCTATTTTTTCATCCAACATGGTCTTCAATAATTTGTGATGCACATCCATTTCTTTTCCATTGGTTGTGATACTTGTTGGCTTTAATGCTAATACTTGATTTTCAATGTATTCACTCTCTTGAGTAATGACATCATGGGTTTCTTTAATAAACTGACATTTAATTGGCATGCAGAATCGTGTAGATGAAGAACGTGGATTCAGCCAAATGATTTTTTCGAAATTTTCGGTTTTTGTTCTCATTTTTAAGGGAACAATTGATGTTAACAACAAATCAGAATCTGTAGCATGTGCGCTTTCAAGAAATTTTTGCTTGTAGTCTGAATGACAGGAACGTCCATCAAAACCCCATTTGTAAATAATTTCGAAAGATGAAGTTTCATGCTCACTTACAACTTTGCTGATAATTTCGTGTTGAACTATGGATACGCGATATGCTGTGTGGTCAAGTGGGCTTTGCAATTTAACCTCGCCTTTTGTCTCGGAAATAACTATGTCTTTGGGGTAGCACTGCTCTTTAACTTTCAGTACTTTGTTGTAGGCCGGATATATATCACAATTTCTCTCTTTTGCACCTTTTCGTATCTGAATATATTGTGCTTTACTCAATTTGGCGTCTATAATCAGAGCCAGGACTTCTTCTGGAGTTTAAGGGTCAAACTTTTTCTTTTGCATATTTATTTTTTTCATTGTCTTAACGAATGAGGGCTTGAAATTTGAAATTGAACGAGGGCCTTTTTTATGACATGAGCAACATTTCGTTTGCCTTGTTTTCTGAAGACTGTGTCGCAAAAGCTAGTTCTTGAGGACTGTGGCCCTCAACTAATTTTCTTGTGCGCCTTCTCTTTGTTCTGATGCTCAACATATCAAATTCTCTTTGATGATGTGTCGTGGATATTCGTGGTCGTATATCATGTCGAAGAAAGATCATTTCTTCTTGTAACCAGTCTTTATTGTGTTTCAAAAATGTTTCCTTCCACCTTACGCTTGCTTTCCGGCGATTTACAATTGAGATAGTAAAAAATCTAATTTTATTGATAATATCGTCTTCTGGAACATTCTGCACTCTCGACATTATCAAATCAACTACCTTCTTTCTCACATGAGTTTTATTTGCCTGAGACAGAAGACCTTCGTGCGAAAGAAATCCAAACAATTCCAGACGCGTCTCTCCCAGTCGCACACCTACCGACAAATAAAACCAAATAACACAATTTCCGCAAATCTCCTTACATTAAAATTCGTCTCGTTTTAATGGTAGATAAATACTCCACATCATATAAAAAATTGGTCATGTTACGAGGTCCTTTTTTGTTCTACTCCAATTAATTTCGACTAAGAGTTATACACCTTCATTTTCCCGTTTTTTAATAAAATAAATTTAATACTTCTAAAACGATAAACACGTATTAAAATTAATATATAACGTACCTGAAGAACCAGATTCCATGATGGGATAAAAATTTTCACACTGGAATATAACACGCACGTACTAGGACACCTCGAACACAGCCTACCGAGCGACCTCCAAACAAGACTGAGTGCGCTCTGTCTTTCGCTTCGTTTCATGAATCCTTATCGCTCTACGCTTCATAGAATATGGTCTATTCATACTTTTTCGAACAATTCAAGCTTCTGTTCACACTCCTGAATCGATACATTGAGGTTTCAACAATTTTGGTTTCAAGGCAAATGTCCCCGTAAATGAGCAAAATAGACCACTGTGCGGCGTCTGCTCTCACCCTAATAATCCACGTTTTGCCCCTACGCCTGCTAATACAAGATCCCGTTCGCCTGCCCCTACGCCTGCTAATACAAGATCCCGTTCGCCTGCCCCTACGCCTGCTAATACAAGATCCCGTTCGCCTGCCCCTACGCCTGCTAATACAAGATCCACCAGCCGCTGCGCGATCTCCAGGTGGCCGTGGGCGGCGGCCGCGTGCAGCGGCGTGCGGAGCAGCGCGCCGCGCGCCCTGGCGATAGAGATGGCAAATTTTACCAAAACATTGATACATCGCTAAAGGGTTATCGATGTCGATGATAACATCGACGAAAAAACATCGATGTTTAAAACATCGATGTCTTAACATGTTCATACGTCTATAATTATTATCTTATCCATTTTTAATTACAAAACTACAAGGGGTGTATTTTATTGTTTGGTTACAGGCATTTTTCTAGTATGTTAATAAAAACTATTATCGAATGTATGGAATAAAATAAACAACTGCTCTTCAGACCGACACACTCCCCCTGCGCACCTCTCTCTGATGTTGGGACGCCCACCCCTCGCGGATTGACGAAAGTCTACGCCACCGCTCCCTCGCGCTAAACGCGCCAACTTCTTCTCGCGGGAAATTTTGAATTACTGGTCGTCATCTGGTGCTCAACATGGCACCGACACGTAAGTGTAATTACGCCTCTCTCTGCATGTGTATATTTGGCACACACACTGTAATGATTTGGAATCATTTCAGTAATTTAGTGTTCCAGAGAATAAAGACTTTCCAATAAAATGTTAAGATTTATATTCAAAAAGACAGAAGACGGCAGCGCCGCGCGCAAACATTTTTCTAAATTGACCGAATGCGCGGAAGAAAGTCAAATGTAACATAAACATTCAATAAAGCATAATATTTAGAATTGTTAGAAAGAACAATCAGCAAAATCGGGCAAGGGGTTCACAAAATTTCGAAGATAATCGTAATCGAAATCCTACATTTCAAGTTAAAAAGCGTGAACATGGAGACCATTGTTGTAAGGGTAGAGTTGAGGAAGAATCTAGTTTCTAATAAATATTGCGAAAACGCCTGAAGGGATCGGGCTGGAACTTGGATGGTATGATATGGTGTTGTATGGATGGTGAAGACGCTAGCTCCGTGTTAGCGTAATGTAACATTTTAAAAATTATTGTTCGGAGGACGAAAAGGTTGTAACAAACGGGTGAATGAATTCGTAAGTAAGGGCGAATAATTTACGGGTAAAAACGACGCGAACATTCATTTTACGCGGTGGCACTATTGAACGATGGTCGCGGACATTTTGTCGCAGTGTTTACAACACAAAGTTTAGCGTGCTCCGGATAGTAAAAGCTAATACAAATAGATTTTATTTTGGTTCGCGTAACGAAAGTCTCTCTTCGCCGCGGGAACTTTAAATGTAGTTAAAACTTTGCGTTTCATCGCAAAACGTTTCGTAGTGGTTTTCGTAACCATGTGAGTTCGTGGTATATATGGTCCTGGGAACTGGTGGAAGCTGGGACGGTTCCATTGCCAAAGGCGACGCGTGATCCGGTATCAGGGAAGTGATGCATGGATATTTTTTTTATTATCTGGCAACTTCAAAGGCATCTGTCGAAGACCAAGTCCTGTTAATTCATTATAGAATAAGAGGGTCAACAATCTGAAACGACAGAATGCGCGTTCGGTGTGGATGAATGTATTTTCGTATGTAATTTTGTGCTATGTAATTTTCAGTGTGAATGGTCATTATTTTGTTTGTTGTTTTTTTTGTGTGTGTATGTGTGTTTTAATATTAAGGGTATTGTTTGTTTGCTATGTTTTGTTTTGTGTGCCGTCAGAGGGCACTATCATTGTACATATGTTTGTCATTTTGAAACATCAGAGGAAAAGAAACAGTCCATAAAAGTAGTAAATAAATTGAGATGAATGCATTCGGGTTCATCAATAACAATTAAAGAATGTGTTGTGATTAAGGTAGTTAGATGCTGATCCACGCGCGCGTTGCACGAGTACCACGTTTCGGTCCCTGTACGAGGGCCATCACAAGTTCACGCCCGCATAAATTGTTAGAATTTTCAGAGGTTAGCTAGTAAACGGGCATATTAATGTATAAAATAGAGGGAGTAACCGAGTTTATTGTATTGGCAGCCCAGCGTGGGGTGAAAATAAGCGAGTTTATTATTTTGGCGAGGCCCAACGTGGGGGGTGCGAGAATAGAAAGCGAGTTTATTATATTGGCGACCCAAACGTGGGGCGAGAATAGGCGAGAGTTTATTATAACACACACGCGCACATACCCACACACTTCCCTCTCCCCCTCTGGCAGTATTTGTCCGTACCACTAGTGGTCCACAGTAAGGCTAAATCCCCGACGCCGTTCGGTGACTCTAGCGCCATTGTGGTGCTATTGGGAACTATTACGAGTGGATCCGACAGCCTTCCATTGTAGTTCTGTCCGTT
>BLKR01017502.1:0-7500 GCA_011170035.1 Teleogryllus occipitalis
ATATATATATATATATATATATATATATATGGAAAATACACATAGTGTAAACAGACGCGTAATATTACATACTTTGCTTAAAAAAATCATATCATGCCTATTTTGGAATCGAACTTGGAGACTAAAGTAAACGTTGAACAACACACGAAGTATGCAGAGTATGCATTGAAGATTCATTCGAAGCTTAAATGATGTTCTCCTTCATAATGGAAACGTTTTTGGTTCAGTGCTTGTTGAATATTCAGTTATCCTCAAAGAGTCACACGCAAATTTGCAACTACCGTTATTGCGAGTAAACTTCAGTGAACACAACTGGCACGTTTGTGGCGATTTTAAAGTTCTTACAATGCTGCTAGTCAACAATCGGCTTTTACCAAATATCCGTGCTTTCTTTCCTTATGCGATAGCAGGGCACAAGTTGATCACTGTAATAAGAATGACTGGCCACGCGAGAACGTTCGGACCGGATGCGGTAGCTCAATGCATCAACTGATGTCACTGCAGCGCCTCAGACCGAAAGGTCCTAGGTTGGAGTCCTGAGCGCGGCAGGACTTTCAACACTAGCTTTCCAGCTAGGTCGAATTCAGTCGCTGTCTGGAGGAAAATTCTAGTGGCCGGCTGCTCTGATCGGTTGTTTTCCGTGGTTTCTTCGATCAACACCAGGTGAATGCCGGAGCAGTACCCTACCAAACGGGCCACGGAACGCGCGCGATCTTTTCTTACTCTTCCTTGACCTATTCTCTCCCCTCACACACACACACACACACACTTACACTAACATGCACTACACTAACACATGTTCCGGGACACCGGTCGGGAGCTTAGAACTTGTCCCGGCTGGAGCGGTGCACTACTAGTGGGAGAGTCCTGGTTAGGAGAAAACCCCGCTAGCCGATGGTAGGTCGGCGCCGGATCTCGTCGTCCAGCGGGGAAAGATCACCGCCATCTCCCGAGAAAAAACATGCACTACACTTGTGTGACTAATGATCAACACTGTTGACGCGCCCGTAAATACGAAAAAATCAATCAATCAATCGAGAACGTTCGGAAGTTGGTTGTAAGAATGTTGTGCGCCAAAGTCATTTGAGTACTTCTAAAATTTCGCTGCCACCTCTCCACATTAAGCTTGACTTCATAAAAGCTTTAAATAAGGAAGGAGACTGTTTCAAGTACATACGTGAGAAATTCCCAATACTCTCTGAAGCAAATTTAAACGAAGGTATACATAATGATCCTGACATTAAAAAATTGATATCGCATTTAAAATCACTATGAATGAAAAGGAGAAAGCAGCATGGATATCATTCTGTGAAGTTTCGAAATTTCTTGGTAACACCAAAGATCCCAATTACCGAAAGATTGTGGCTAACATACTTGAAGCATACAAGAAACTTGGCTGTAACATGAGTATCAAAATTCACTTTCTAGTTTCTGAAATAGATTATTCGCCTCAAAATCTAGGATATTTGAGCGAAGAACAACGCGAACGATTTCACAAGAATATGTTGGAGTTTGAAAGGAGGTACCAGGGACGCTGAAGCAACAGTATGCTTGCCGACTAATTTTGTATGTTAAAGCGTTAAATACCTGAAGACAAACCTAAAACAAAAAGGAACATAAGTACTTTATGAATTAAGAAGCAGCAGGTGTAAAACTAATTTCCAATAGTGAAGAAAACAAGACAAAACTAAGCAAAAGCATTCTATTGGCATGTATTTACAACCATACACATTAATTTTGGCAAGTTGTGTATATTACATATTTTTTTCTTTAAAATAAAAAAGTACTATGAAAACGTTTGAGATGAAATTCACGCAATTATACATGTAAAGTGATTTTGCAAGAAAACTGTACGTAAGAGAAGTAAACTGATTGAAAATTTGGATTCTGCACATCGACATTATATAAAATCACTTTTTTTCACTTTAGGCAACAAACAAAAAGATTAAATTCGCAGGCTAGTGTAATCAATCAATCTATCGGTCGCGTGTCGCAAACTTTCATACTCGCAAAATAAAATATCACTTTCACTCCCCGTATCATAAATAAATATTTACAATTCAATTCAATTCGAGGATGCTTTATTTTCCGTGGCGAAGCTCAGGCCATGAGACCTGTTCTTCGGCCTTATGGTCTTATCTTTATTAATTTTCAAGGAAGCTTACTGATAACTAAATTCTGGAAAATACTGCTACTCCTCATTGAGCAAAACCAATATTACAGATTTGGGGATCAATAAAAATTACGGCTTATTACACAACTATAAATATATATTCAGTTCACTAATCACCAGCAATACAATGCGCCGAAGGAAACAAGTAGTCCTCTCGAAAATAAAATTTGCACACTCCAAGTTAATCCATCCTTACTTTATACAAAAATCATCCCCCCCCCAAAAAAATATGAACTGTGCAAAGTCCAACTAAATCTAGAATACATTTTTAAAGTTTATTAAAGATTCAATCTTCTAAGGCAGTTATTTGGATTTAATCATGAAGCAATACTTCATTCTACTGAAGATCAAAATAGCATAATTAACTTCTGTAGCCACAAATAGTTTTTTGAACATTTGACACCATTATCACTTGTAAATATAACTCCCACCTTATTTGGTATTGATTTCATACTGTATCCAATTGCATTATTGTGTTCATTTAATATTGTACCCAATTACATATGTTGTGATTTAGCTATCTTTAATTTTGTAATGTATCTGTAACCGTAATAGTCGCTAATAACCACGATGTTGGTGCGACTATAAATAATTTTTTTTTAAGGTTTACCTAGTATATAATGTTTTTTTACACCCTGAAGTCAATCCGGTTCTTTATGTAACATGCTAGCAACTAACTTTCTGTCGTTCCTTCTTTTAAATCGCATCCAAAGCTATTATTCCTGGAACACATTTTTCTTTCCTTTTTCACGCAAGGACAAGTGGAAATCCTTGTTCAAAGTGCTTAATTCTTCATGGAATGCGTGATATGAGTCAAAATGTTAAAAACAGCTTGAAAGAAGAAATCTGAAAAAGGAAGTGGCGCTTTAAAAAAAACACCTTTACTCAAACCCCTTATCCACACCTTTAGTCATAAGACGTCCACTCGCCACCAGATTGCAGAATTTGATTATCATGCCAATGAAATCGCCAGTAATTCGCGAGCAGTTCTCAAGAGATCGCCAGCAATTGATGCATTGGACTTCCTTCTTGTCCGGGAATTCTCAAGACTGGCCAATAAAAAGTCGTCCATGACTAATGCTTAAAAAAGGCTCCATAAGCCTGCTCTGTTGAAGCGAACGAGGAGCCTTGAAGGCATGGCATCCATTCGCGGAAGGTCAGGGTATCCAAACCAAATACTTCAACATTCTCCGTGACCTTAACATGGAAGTGTCGCCGTCATTGCAGCTCGCTTCTGCTTCCGAGGGAAGCCTTTTTCATTTCATGTGTACTTCTCGCGTGGAAACATAATGCACTCAACAGATCAATAAAAAATTCAAATTGAATGAATCACTAACATTGAATGCCTCGATTAATTTCATACTAGTAAAGCCAAATAAATCACAGTGCATGATTATCAATTCGAAAAGCACTATGAATAAAATCTCAACTTTTGCTCTACCTAAAATTTCTATAAATGACACCGTTCTTCATTAGGGTTCCTAAGTCAAGACCTAGATGTGTTTGCCGACAACATTGTCAGCTGAAACTCGCAAGTAGATTCATCCTGCCGTAACCTTTTTGCCTCAGTGCATTCGCTGAAACACCTGCGAATAATTTTACCAATTAGTACACGTGAGACTCTCATCAAATCAATTATCTTCTTTTTCTTCTGCTTCATGGTAAGTTTCTGATCCATTCAGAGGTCATCCTGCCATCTCCTTCTTAGGCGTCCTACATCCCGATATCCGAAGAATTTGTAGTTATATATTATTTGTGGTAATCTTGATATTTCCATTCTATTGATATGATACGCCTATTGACATTTGTAGTCTTTGATTTTGTCATTTAGGTTGAAATTTTTTAGAGTGGACCTTGTCTCCACTCTTGGAACGTGGTCTGTCAGAGAATTTCCAGCTACACTAAGCTGAAATCTCTTATAAAGCCACATTTTGACTAATGTGATTTTCTTCTGACTAACATGATATTTAAATTACAACGTAAACTTTAATTAGCACAGAACGCATGCGTAGTTTATTTTTGATCTAATAAAATACGACCATTTATACCATATTTTTGACAAACTTCATAAATTTACTCTAGACAAAAGACGATTACTCCACTCTCTACTTCTTCTTTACAAAGTTTTAAACGGTTCTCATGGAACACGCCCTATAAGTAACTTCAATCCTCTGGAATTAAATTGAGCTCGTAATTCAGTTCTGTTTTGTATACCACGTCACAATATGACTTCGTTCAGTAGATCAGTTACCATTACAGCTATCCGAGCCTGAAATAAACTACCAGCTTGTCTAAAACATTCAAATACTTTCCGTAAATTCAAAAATTAATTAAGTACTTGGATAACGAAAAATGACGTAAATAATGGCTTTAATGTCCTCTTCAATCTCCAGACTTTTCCCACTTCCGACCACCCGATCACCACCCCCGATAAACATCGTACTTTCCTCACTCTTTAAATTCAAAGTTTCATTCCATACATCATTACTCTATTATCATTTCCCATTCCCTCCCATATCATATAAATTATCAACAATCATATAGTTTTCTGTGAATCCTAATGAAAAAGCATAAATACAATTTATATTTAATTTCTATTTATATTGTTCCTTCAAACGGTCAATTATGTATTTTAAATTATTGTTACTATTAACTTATAGTGTATTGTGCTTCTATGGTGTTAAAAATGATTTTATATTTATACAAAGTGCTAATGTATACTAAACGTAGCATTCTGAGTCGTCTCTGAAATAATTTTCCTTTTTCCGACCACTTCTTCTTCCTCCTTTTCTTTGCTTCCTCTCCCTTCCCTCTCAGATTTCCAATTTTTTCTTTATGGCCCCTTTTTCTGAACGTCTTCTCACTTCTTTTTCACTAACTTGTATATCAAATTCTGCTCCATTAATCTTCGGCCCTAAGCAGTTATCCTGATTGAGTTTTTCTGGGTTAACTCAATCGCTTAGGGCGAACGCCGGGATGGTCCCTTGTTTTGCACTCCCAGACATAAATGTACAGCTTGTCGCCCCTTTAGTCGCTCTCCTTTCTTCTTTCTCTTTCGGATTTTCTTCTTCGCTTTCATTTATGTTTCCCTTCCCTTCTCTTCCACTTCTGTGTATTGAAATTTTTGGCCGTAGTTTTGCGCTCCGAGAGTAAATCTACGAGCTTGCCCTCCCCCCTTAAATGTTACTACTCTGTATTAATGTAGATTCAGCGGTTAGGCGGAAGAGCAGACCCTATGGCCTGAACCTCGCCGATAAAAAATATAATAATAATAATAATAATAATAATAATAATAATAATAATAATAATATAATAATAATAATAATAATAATAATATAACATTATCATTATCATTATTATTATTATGTAGCCTGTGGCATAGCTCATGAGCAGCGTACTAGATTCACTTCCCGTGCTGTGGACCCTGGGTTCGATTCCCGATCGAGGCAAAAATAGTTGTAGCTTTCCTTCAAAATCGTCCCAGTTTCTGTAGCTGTGTGACGAAGGAAAGCTCAAGCAGGCGGATCTTGCTAGTTACGGTGAAGAGAATACGGCATGTTCGCCTCATGTCGCTCTTACCCCCAAGCATGGAAGTTTAACTAGGTCCAGGCAAGGGGGGACAGCGGTAGCTGGACGGCGAAATCGGACTACCGACCCAAAACGCCAAATACATACATACATTATTATTATAAACCCATGCGAGCCTTTCGGAAATGAAAGTGGTCCCCTCCGGAATCCGCCAGTATTCGAGATCAAAGGTCACGAATTCTTTTTTTAATATACCGGATCCTATGCATTTTATATTGAAAAACCTTGTTACAAAATTTGATGATAATACAATTCGTCACAAAGGTAGTTCTAAACCTTTTTTTCTGCGACAAATGTTTTTTGAGATATTTAAGGTAAAAAATACAACAAGTGTTTTGCGTAAATATCTCCGTTTTTATGCTTTGTACGTCACATGTGATTGTCATTAAACTTGTAGGAAATGAAATGCCATGAAAAAATTATGATTCATTGTTTTTCATATGACCAACCTCAAGAACATGTGACGCCAACGAAGGGATGAGGATGAATTCATGCAGAGAATACAGTCGTTTACAGTGCGAATATAGACGTACTACATATTTAATGGCGTTCAATCAGTCAATAAACCGGGAGAGATGAGCATCAACTGATATCACTGAAGTTGCTCGGTCCGGGAGGTCCTAGGTTCGAGTCTCAACGGTGGCAGGATTTTCGTCACTAGCTTGTCAAATAGGTCGAATTCAGTTGCTGTCTGAAGGAGAATTATAGCGTCCGGCTGCTCAGATCGGTAGTTTCCGTGTTTTCTTCGATCAACACCAGGCGAATGCCGGAGCAGTACCGTAACAAACGGGCCACAGACCGCGCGCGAACTTTCCTTCCACTTCCTTGTCTTATCCTCACCCCCTACACACACACACACACACACACACACTTACACTAACATACACTACACTACAACACATACCTGGAGACCGGTCGGGAGCTTAGAGCTTGTCCCGGCTGGGGAGGTGCCCCACTGGTGAGAGATATTTGCTCGTGTAACCTCAATGTGAAAATGAAGCTCTTTTTTCGAAAGTTGACCATTTTTAAACTAGAGGTGCTACAGAATGGCACAGACTTTCACGTAGTGGTTTTCTAATTTCCTTGGTGTGGACTGGCTTTACGATCTTGCCACATCCCCTTGCCAGCAGCCATTTATCGCCGCCCGAAATACATTTTTTTGGCTTTTTCTTAACTTTTTGGTTTCCAAATAGTAGAACCGAAATATTATTTTAAGAGTATTAAAGAACGATAAAACCTCGTCCTTAATAGCAATTTTCATGGAAAAATTAGAGTCGTCTTTAAGAAAATGGCGATTAAGCGTTACTGTAAATGTGAAATTTGAAATTTTTTTATATGAATCTATTGAGTTATAGAAAAATTTAATTTGAAGAACTTAGACTTATAAATGCAATAATGTATACAAATTCATTAAAATATGAATATTTACGGGGTGAGAGATACTGAAAAAAATTAATTTCTGTAATTAAAAAAAGAATAGATCAAAATGAACTTTACGTCATATTAAACAATGTCATTATCACTATTCGTTGGAAAAGTTTGTAGAAAAAATGTGGAGCTATTTTTGAGAAAATGGCGTTCAGCGTTTCTGAAAATGCGGAAATTTGAGCTCATTTAAAAAAACTTGAGTTTTCCAGAAAATTTATTTGACATTATTTAATGCACATATACTCATAAATACAATAATTTGGATAAATTGTCGCTAATGTAAATATCACCGACGTGAGAGACAAGTCAAA
>BLKR01017503.1:0-11233 GCA_011170035.1 Teleogryllus occipitalis
GGCGAGGGCGCGAGCGAGGCCAGTGAGCACCTACTTAGTGGGAGTGGCGCCGAGGCGTTGGTGGCGCCTCTCGCCTGCGCCACCTGCCAGCAGAGGAGTAGCGCCGCGGTAACTACCAATCCGCCGCCCACGCACCTTCCCGCGCCGCCGTCGCCTGCAACACCGCGCCAACACCACATTGTCTATTATGCGCTCACAAAGCGCTCTCAGAAGCTGAATTTTAGAATATGTTGCTATTACTTTCTTTTTCATAAAAGGTGTTCATATTGAAATTCTTCATTACATAACTCAAATTTTTCCAATTTATTATTTTCCACACATAGAAATATAGGTGTTACAGAATGGCACAGACTTTCACGTAGCAATTTAGAGGTTTTCCTCCACTCTCTGGCTAGCTGCCATCTGTCGTCACATAAAGAACGTTTTCTTTACTTTTCGATAACATAATAGTAGAACCGAAATATTACTTCTAGAATATTAAAAATGTGTAAAACCTCGTCCAAAATAGAAGATTTCATTGAAAATTATGGAGCCGTTTTTAAGAAAATCTGTTTTTTTGTATTTTTTTAAATTGTAAATATTTTCGCTAATATTTTCGCTTGAAGGAAAAACTTCTATCTTCAGTTTTATAGTCGTAGGAAGACGCCGAAAGAATTCAACCTTTGCAATTTTTAAAATTTAGAGCTAACCGTGAAAATGGGACCTACGCCACTTTTAAATGTTTTTTTTTACTCTATTCTTACAAGAAATTTAAAGAAAAATTTTGTAGTCGTTTTTGAGAAAATGTTTCAAATGTTCGGGGAGCTTCATGTGAAGTACCCCCAAATTTTACAGAATGTTTTTCAAAATTACAAAGGTTCAACTAGAGCCAAATGGATAGGGGTTTCTTCAATATGGAAAAGATCGTCCGTGTGGTTTAGGCGCTAGATTTGTTCATATACGACGAACGTACGTACGGACGGACGGACGGGAAGAAGGATGGACGAACGGGAAGATGGACGGTGAGACGGACGGACGGACGGACGGACGGACGGTAAGACGGACGGACGGATAGAAGGACAGATGGACGTTTGGAAAGAACTACTTTTTCGGTATCGGGGGACCCCCAAAATGTGTATTTTCGTGGAAATCTCGAAATCGATTTTCCGTAGCATTAACATAACTTACTCTGTACTTCGTATGTTACACCCGTATATACGTATGTATACGAGGAAGGAAAAAGGGACGCTTATAAGAATTGGGAGTGTCTCCCTTTCGTAGAACTCTGAATTTTGGAAAATTGCAAATTTTGTGAAAAACTATGTTCCGTGCTAGAACGAGTTTCCTTAATTTTTCTTCCCGTACGTATCAAGAGACGGCAAAAATATGGTGCTGGGCCCATTTTCGGGGAACATTCCATATTTTCCAAATTTGCAACAAGTTAACATTTCCAAGCGGCAAAATTGATGACAGTGATTTTTGTCTTAATGTCTATTGTAAAAACTCATTTTAAAAATTGTCATGTACAATTTATGGAAAAAACGAGATTTCGTTTTATTTGTGACAAATTTATGCAACTTCTAAAAAGATATTTTCTGAAAAACAACATCGAAATTTTCATTATTTTTTCCATCTCGTATTTAACTAGGACGGTAGCAAATATGGTGCTAGTCCGATTTTCGACATAATCTCCGTATTTTCGAAAATTGCAAAAATTGCGTGTTGGAATAATTGCGGATCGAAATCATTTTGCGTTCAATGGTTAAGACGCTTTGCTGATGACGTTTTGCTGATGACGAGTTATCTCGGAGGGTCTGTGTTTGAGTCTCTTTGCAGAAAATACGTTTTGCCGATTGAAAACCATTTTGCATGATTATGTAGTATCGAAATACAGCGGAGCCCTTAGACTTAAACCCTTTATTACAGGGCCTGGCAACAAAAAAAAAGTGGATAAATCCAGATGCCAAATTTTTAAAAAATCCAATAATATGTGGTGTAGCCAGAATCCATGTTTTATGGGTCCTTGATACCGAAAAATCGATTGACGGCAAAACGACAGATATGATAAGAAAGAAATAGAAATAATTTAGAATGAATAAGAAAGTATGTGCTTTTGAAGTAAGACTAGTTCTTGGAACGGACACGAAACCATGTATTATACACAAATCATACCCCTGTTAACAGACCACCCCTCTTCTGGACCTGTGCCCAACCTCTTAATAGATTTCTCAATTTACCTCTTTTGAGACCATTTTCAGGAATAATTTAGATATAGATTATAACGAATTTTGAGCAGTTAAAATAGAAATTGGTGACGTCGAAAAAAATTATTTCTATGACACGTGCAGTCGTCTGAGCTTCATTCTCGAGGAAATCGAGGGACTGGCAAATTCCAGGTATGAAGTAACAATAAACCTTGGCCACTCAAATTACATGGAGGCTGCTTTACTCTTTTTCAATTTAATTTATTCTACTGAGACGACGAATGTGAAAGTGACCTTACGTTCAGTTCTTTGAATTAACAGAGCCTTCCTTACTTTACCTTAGATTCCTAGAAGAACATCTGGTAGGATAGAATATCAAAGTCGGAATTCGGGGTTATCAACTTACACTTTAGCTTGAGATCGTTGGCCTGCAGACGGAATCTGTGCCCAGCGTTCACCCAATATCCATCGTTTTTTCATTTTTTGTATACGTACGTATACACAGAGTAATATAGGCAATAAAGAGCAAGTTATATAATACTGCTCCTTGGACTTTACGACAACTCAAATTGTGGTGAACTGATGCTGAGAAAGTAGATAAATCCTCTTGGATGCTACCTAAGTTAGAATTAGTATATTATTTCATATTATATACATTATTTCCTTTTTATATTGCTTCCTTTAATAGTGTTAAATGTGAAAACGAATTGAGGATAAAGACGTGAGAATGATGAGTAATGCATGTAAAAACCAAGTAATTGTGATGAATATAAAAATATTATATTTAATTATTATATTTTTCTATCCATTTTCATTTTCCTGTTAGTGATATCAACAATGCTAATTGGCAAAATGTGTATCCCATCGGAATTATCGGTCATTGTTGTTTGTTGTAACCCACTGATAACTGAAGGCGATAATGACGGCTGCCTTTGGTACGCGTTAATGTAACCTAATTAATATATTTCGAGAATATTACAATAATATAGCGTTAAATAATTACTGTTATATACGTTTTAATCTATTTGCATTTGTCTGCCAATTCTATCAATATCGTATTATTTATTAACTTTTATTTTACTTTCTGGCATGCTGCTTAAGCAGAATATTGTAAGACTAAAAACTCATCGGATATGTTCATGAATACATTGCACACCTTATTCAATGCCAGAAAGAATATATTTTCATTTAAAGTTTTGAATTAAAAATTTATTTCTTGAAACAAGTTAACTCATTATTGCCCATTTTTTTCTTCAAATTTTCTTTCCATGCTTTCATATATACACAATATTAATCTTTAAGGGTATTTTTAATGCAGCACAAACACAAATATTGGCAGAAAGAACATGTTTTCGGCGTCTTCCTGCAACTACAAAATTGAAGACAGAGATTTTTCCTTCAAATGAAATTTGTTACCCATAAATAGTTCTTTTATTTACGTGCTACAGATTTTTTTAAAAAAATTAAGTGGTTTTCGTGCAATAGTGCATGCAATACTTGCAATTTTAAAAAATTACTAAAACAAGATTTTCTAAAAAACGGCTCCAAATTGTTTCTTTAAATTTTTGCTAGAGGTAGTGCCAAATATACCCTATACGACGGCATAAAGGCCATATTGCTTCATTCTTTGGTTTTGTTCAAAGATTAGAAAAATGTAAGTTTTGGACTTGACTCTCGCGTCGATAATATTTACATTAGAGGCAATTTCTTCACCATATTGTATTTACGAGTACATGTGCTTTAAGATTTTCATTATAAATAACATCTGCATTACATAATTCACACGATATTTTCTAGACCTAAAGAAACGTGATTTAATGAGGAATTTTATTCTTATGCTCGTCTAAATGAGACATTGGAGAATCTTTTGTCACTAGACACCAGTCCTATTCAGATTTTGTTTACACAAGAACTCCACTATCCCACTCAAAATCACTACAAGAACACTTATACAACTAGAATGTACATTGAATAAAGAATTAATGAAATTTAAAGTTCAAAGTTACAGAGTTCAAAGAAAAACTGCGCAGGCTGAAACGCTAAGCAAATAAGAAGGCACGACTCATATGTAGAAATTGTTATACACAGAATGAAAATTATTTTTGTAATTATTGTTCATTGAACGAGCACCGTCTCTTCTTTGAACTATGTTTTGAGACCCTAATGACGAAAAATAAAATAATAGAAGAAGACTACGTACGGACTGCTCTGTTTGGTGGCGCCATCAGCAATGACATTGAGTATTAGAAGGTAACAGTAACATCTGTTAGTCAAACAGTATCGCCAACTTAACTATTGATAAAAATTCACACTCCATGAAATTAATTTGTAGTGATTCACAATACAGCGATGCATGTTTTTTTAAATCCCGCTCAAATAGATGTCTCGAATTTAATTCCGAAAAATTCAGGGCAGCGCATGAAAATTGATGCCTGTCTCAAAAGAGGATCGGTTGGTAACCGTCGCTATGTTACTTATTCAAATCAACCACAGATTCTCTTTGCGTGAGGAGTGGTCTTGCTTTTAGGAGTAATGGATTGCACGCTTTTTGGCACAAAAAATCTCCAATTGCTTTGCATATCATTATTATGTTTAAATACCCTGCAGGAACTTTATTTAAAGAAGAAATGTGTTAGTTTTTAATATTTGTCGATTGTTTCCAATACTGGAGTATCAATTAGTTCATAAAACTAGAACTGCCGGCGTCGCTAGCCGAATTCGTTTACTACGCTCCGTGAAGTCACGAAGGTTAAGCGAATTCGAGACTCGCGGGTTCGTGGTTGGGTGACCGGCCAGGAACCCCGGGATCTAACGGCCACGAGCCCCTGCCCGAATGGGTAAAAGGCACTGACTGCGACGTGACGAGACTTGAGATAGTAATTATTCAGTATAGCATGCAAAGTAACGGAGGATTACTTCAGAAGAAAGCGCTCAACGCCCAAGGGTTAAGATACGATTTCGTTGCAACAACGCAACGAAAAAAAAAAAAAAAAAAAGAAAAAAAAACAACTGTTTGCAGAGCGTGAAGAACGTTGCTGTATACGACTTTTGAACCTCCGCTCATGCGCCTACTCGGACTTAGAGTAATAGCAGAGTTGGCTAATCAGATACAATTAGCGCTCGACTCACTCGCAAGGTAATCGATGAATCGGTTATGCTATATCCTGCTTGTTTCAAAAGAGTTCGCTCGTGCCACGTCGCGAGGTCACTAGCTTTTCACCACTGAGGTCCGGGTTCGATTCCCGTCGAATCTCATGTGAAATTTGTTCCAACAAAACGAGTTTGGCTGCTTCACAAGGGCTACTCCAACCCCTGTGAAGTGTCCTAAACCCTACCCCTATCCTTGTTCCTTCCAAATTGTGGCCGCTGGGTAGTGATGCAGGAGCGCGTAAGCAGGAGGCGCGTACGCGGAGATGCTGCCTGGCGGTCCTCTTGACAACTGACCGTGACGTGACATGACAGAAAGTTACTAGAGGATTACTCCCTAAGTGCGTAAGTTAATGAAGGATTACTCCCCAGCGCAAAGCGCTCAACGCCCCTTAAAGTGGTTGGACACGCGTTGCGTCAAAATTGTAGAGGCAAGACAAATTAAAAAAAAACATAGCGGCTGATTATGCTGCTAATTCTATATTCTCATGATGTAACATGTTTGTATCATTATTCTGTTCATCTCATTATCTGTATAAATTAGTTATTTTTATTTTATTATAAATATATATTGAAACGGCGGCAAGATTTTCGACACTAGCTTTTCAGCTAGGTGGAATTCAGTCGCTCTCTGGAGGAGAATTCTAGCGGCCGGCTGCTCTGATCGGTAGTTTTCCGTGGTTTCTCCGATCAACACCAGGCGAATGCCGGAGCAGTACCCTATCAAACGGGCCACGGACCGCGCGCGATCTTTCCTTCCTCTTCCTTGTCCTATCCTCTCCCCTTACACACATACTTACACTAACATGCACTCCACTACCACATATCCCGGGAGACCGGTCGGGAGCTTAGAGCTTGTCCCGGCTGAGGCGGTGCCCTGCTGGTGGGAGAGTCCTGGTTAGGGGGAAACCCCACTAGCCGACGGTAGGTGGGCGCCGGATCTCGTCATCCAGCGGGGAAAGATCACCGCCATCTCCCGCGAAAAAAACATGCACTACACTAACGGGACTAATGACCGAAGCCGTTGACGTGCCCGGAAACACGAAAAAATAATCAACCAATCAATGTATATTGAAACGTTTCTCTTCATGACGTCGTCCATCAATTCCGTAATGCTAAAGAGTGGGTAGGGTGTTTAAGGCAGCATTCTGCATTACGTAGGGGAAGGGGTATATTAGTTTAGTGTTACGTAACATTAATCTTTTTTTACATTTTATAACATATGCTGAAATAATTCCTTTTTTGTTTTTACTAAAACATTAAAATATTAACTAATTAATTTGTTTAAAAAATATTAATAAATTAAATTTATTTAGTGTAAATTGTTAATATAAATGAAAATATTTGTTCATTACTTTTATTGAATCTGTAAGAATACGAGCAAATTTTCAAAACTGATTTGTAGGCTCTTAGAAAAGTATCCGATTTTGTTTTCGAAAACCTGTTGGATTTGCAACATGCGCGCATGCATGAGCCGATCTTGAACATTCGTGCGCAGGCGTGATTTTCCCGTCTGTCGGGTCTGTTGCTTATTTTATTTATTTATTTATTTATTTCGTCAAAAGCAGTCAAATACTGTATGTGACGTATGGGGGAGAAAATCTGCGCTCGCTTTCTTGAGTTTCAGAATTCCTTCCCAACAATTTCACTATTAATAGTTGAAAGATGAAAAATAATAGTCATTAATAATAAATTTAAAAAAGCGAGAGATTAACATTTCAAAAACTAGATATTTTCGTTGCCGAATTATAGAAAACTAATTTTTAACGGTAAACGAACGAACAGATTTGATTTTTCTCTATTGTTAACAAACTAGAAACTCACCCTTAGCTCTACTACCACTTCAAGCAAAAGGAAAGTTCAATAAAACGTGCGCATCATGAAGCTACATTTACGTCCAGAAGCAAATCAGGGGGCCATCTCAGCATTTGCTCAATGGATCAGGGAAACTGGACAAAACCCGATCGAGATGGGTGTCATTGACCCGAAAGCTGAAGTACATTACTTGTTACAGGCACTTAAGTCTTTGTTTTACATTATACAATGCAAATGTAAACTAATTCATTATACTATATCTTGGTTTTGTTAAAGTAAACATTATTTTTCTTTTTGACGATCAGTATAGTCTCTAACTGTATAGAAACAATTTTGCAGCAGAAGGGCTGCAATAAGTTTTGATGCTGATAAGCAGCTTTTGACTAAGGTACTGTGCGATAGTCTCGTCCGTTTTTCATTGCAGGGAAGAAGACGGAACGACTGGAGAAGCGCTACTGCATCAAATGTTGCCAGAAACTGAGCGACAGCCAGGTGGAAACCATTCGAAAATATTCAAACGGCTTTCGATGACGATGCCATTTTAAAGAATTGTGTCCATGATTTATGCTGTATGTATTACGTATACATTTTAATTTTATTCGTAATGCCCCATTTCCCTATCTATTTTTAAGTTTTTACTTCCTATGTGCTTGCCTATTCTCAACTATAATGCCTATTTCCTGTCAATTTTTAAGTTTTTAATTGCATATTTGACAGTCAATTTTCGACCTTTTTTGTGCCTACTTGTGTCAGCTCTACTCATAACACTAAATTTCGTTTATTTGCGCTTGCTGAACGACCATTTTCCTTTGCGGGTTTTGTACATTCGTCAAACAGAGGTTTATTGTGTGATGATTTTTTTGAAAAACTAGTTCTTTAATAGGAAATTCCGCTTATTTAAGTAAGACTTATAAGTTATTGTTCAGAAATGTATGACTGTCAATTAGTAATTTATTGTAATTAATTACAATAAATTGTTGCAACAAAAAATAATAAAAAAATTATTGTATTTACTGTATTTTGAGAATTGTATTTTAAATACTTATGTATTTAGCTATTCAAAACCTAATGTATTTTGAGTATGTATTTAAATATTTATTTACGACGTATTTTGAGAAAGTATTTCAATACTAAGTTTAAAGTATTTTGCCCAACTCTGGAAACCATACAATTGGAGGGTATTAAATACAAGTTTTGAAAGCTTAAGTTCAAAAAAGACCTGCAGAGGAATATATATTTGTTGTGGAAAGATAATGATAATTTTTGTATAAAATAAAATATATTTATTAAGATTAGAATATCAGCATTGTGTTGTCGATTTATTTAGGAATTAGTGGAATACTCTAAAACTGACTCATGGAAGAACATTTTATGCAATTCAGATCTGTTCTTCTTCAGCTCACCGGATTCTATATTCCAGGTCTCCTTAAGGAGCCATCTTGGCGCCTGTAATGAAAACATATTTGAAAAATCTAATGCAGAAACAATACCACAAATGTCTCGGGCATTATGTATTACGGATGATAGACTATGATCCTTAGTTTTATCAAACAATTAGTTATAAAGTTAAATTGTCTAAAACGTTTGACGATGTACTAAATAACACAGTATTATACGGAAATGAATCATATTACATACCGGTGGCGGCTCGTTTTAAGTTGCACGGTTGTACAACCCTCAGATAATCGAAAAAGATCATATAATATGTTAGGAATATACATTTTTCTTTTAATGAATCCAATATTTAAGGAATTACAGCAATGTCGATGCTTAAAAAAATCATTTTGAAAGTAAAGAACGTCATACTAGGGCTTTCTCCGCCGTGCGGTGTTCTCCCAAGTGTTGCACCATGTCACGCTCTCAGATATTTATTATTTCTGCAGGTAGGTTTATACAACCTGGTGGCAGAACACTACAATTTATAGATTACAATTAGGAATATTAATACAATGTTACTTTGAATTATTGTATGGCAATAATAATATTAATAATATGATAAAAGTGTTAACAATAAGATCAATAATAACAATAATAGCAATAACTCTACATTTTATAGATGTCCTGCACAGTAATTGTTGTCGACCGATGTCGCCGCGTAGGACTATTTTCAATCTTCCCCGGTCTCGATAGTTCCAGGTCCAAATACCATCTTCTTTTCTTCCGTTCTGGCACAAGTGTATTCAATTCACTCTCACTGCCTCATAAGTTGATAAGACTTAATTAATTTTCCTTTTAAAAGTTCCCAGTTCTTTCTATGCGTATACTTAAAATGTTAACGTTCAGCTAACTATTATCTGCATCAAATACTCCCAGTCCTGTTGCCGACAAATTCACTTAAGTTCACAATTCTAGCTGCTGCACTCGAAATATTTACAAGTTCTAATTTCCGCACCTTCCATCAATATTCCAAGTCCGACAATCATACGCTCAAAAGTAAATGTTCACAATTCCCAAACTCCCAACATTGTTGTCTCAATTGTCTACCCACGATCCGCACAGCACCACGGCATAAGTCGGAATGCATCCATATTCTCCTCTTTCAGCCCACCAAAACTCGGTCCGTCTTGCTACTGTTTCTTGTCAAAAAAAATTCCATGCCTAGCCAATCCCTCAATTACTTACAAATTCAACTAGCCACGCCCCAGACTGTCATTGCTTTCTCGACCAATCCCCAAAGAGTTTACTTTATCAACTAACCGCGACCCGTGGTTCAAAGCATTGCAGTTTGTTGACCTTGACGACAACTCGTCTACCGTTGCTATGCTGCCATATTTACAAAATGTCTATCCTTACAATTCACCCTGTTTACAATAAATGTGACGCAATACAATGTCCCACATATTGGTATGTCACAATATTCATCCATGTCGTCGGTAGGACCGTCCATTTGTTCTATCAAATGAGTAGCAATCAAGGTGTAAGTTTTTCTCGATTTCAGAGTACGAAGTATTTTATTAACAGAGAAAACCTGCCCTTTAATCGTTGTCTCTGACTTGACAAAAATTTGAGTACCCATGGTGTGACATGGGGTCAGGAGTTATCGTCGGTTTTTGGACCTGAGTTTGGAGACATTTTATCAAGTATTATTTGTAATTATTTCACAGATATTTTCGTATGTGCGTCGATTTTAAATTCTGTTGGTGATGATGATTGCAATTTTTAAAACATTTCATTGTTTGTGGACTCAAAGAATTTCTTCAAAGTGAACGATTGATTGATGATTCCGAGCGCGTCAACTAACGAGGTCATTAGTCTCGTAAGTGTAGTGTATGTTTTTCATCGGGCGGTGGCGGGGATCTTCCCCCACTGGATGGCGAGGTCCGGTGCCGACATACCGTCGACTAGAGGTCCCCATTCAGGTATCCCTCACCAGCGGGTCACAGCCCCAGCCGGGACAAGTTTTAAGTGCAAGACATTTCTGGTAGTGTAGTGCATGTTGGTGTGAGTGTGTGTGCAGGAGTGAGGATATGATAAGGAAGAGGAAGGACAGATCGCGCGCGGTCCGTGACCCATTTTTTATGGTACTGCTCCGGCATTCGTCTGGTGTTTATCGGAGAAACCACGGAAAACTACCGATAAGACCAGCCGGTCGCTAGAATTCTCCTCCAGACAGCGACTTTATTTGACCTAGCTGAAGAGCTAGTGTCGAAAATCTTGCCTAGGACCTCCCGGTCAGAGGCACTGCAGAGATATCAGTTGATACACTGAGCCACCGCTCCGGGTGCGAACGAAATTGGCAAGTTTCGAGCCCCACTAATTGTTTGCCGGGTTGGCGTGTTTTGTAGAGAAGCCTAAATATAGGGAAATTTTGATTATGAACGAAGACCAATATTGATGGACATCGTAAAACAAAATACTTTGCTTGACATTGCTGAGAAAAACAGCATGGCTGAACCCAGGTAACAGATAATGAATGGTTCTGGAGAGTATATTATTCAATTTTCAGGAATAATGTAACAACAATTTATTGTACGAGTATTCTCTATATTACATGGCATGTAGTTTGCCGAGAAGATTGAATTCAATATTACAAAAGCCCGTTATTGAATACCGATTCAAATCTTTTTTTATTTTCCATCTCAATAAAT
>BLKR01017504.1:0-11232 GCA_011170035.1 Teleogryllus occipitalis
AGTGTTTTCAAATTACTGAAAATACGCATATTAACGGCGCGAGAGATAACATAACATAAACAAATACTTTGTGTAATAAAAAAAATACACCAAAATGAATTTTACGTCATATTAAACAGGAGAATTAGCACTATCCATTGGAAGAGGTTTTTAAAAAAATGAGCTGTTTTTGAAAAATTTCGTTTGAGCTCTTCTGAAAATGCGGAATTTTGAGTTCATTTTCACAGAAAAGTGTTGACTTTTCCAGAAACTTTATATGTCATTATTTAGAGAACATGTACTCATAAATATAATAATGCAAAGAAATCGCCTAATGTGAATATTACAGACGTAAGAGATAAAACAAGAATATTAAATTTTTGTAATTTTTGAAAAAACAAAAGAATAAAGCAAGATGATGTTGATGTCATCGTATAGGGTACATTTCGTACTACTCCTGCCGAAAATTTAAAGAAAGAAAATAATTGAGAAAATGTTGTTTATGTTATTTTTAATTTGCAAATATTGCACGCACTTTTGCACGAAAACTAATAAAATGTTTAGAAAATCTACATGCTCTTAATGAAAGAACTATTTATGAACCACAAATTTCATTGGAAGAAACAATATTTGTCTTCAATTTTATAGTATTAGGAAAACGCCGAATAAAATTCAAACTTTTGCAAATTTCAAAAATTCAGAGTTACAAGTGAAAAATGGACCTATGCCATCTTAAAAAGTGTATTTTACTCTATTCTTACAAGAAATAAAAAGAAAAAATTCGGACCCTTTTTTAAATTTAAAAAAAATGTCTAAAGGGCTTGATGTAAAGTAGGGATTCTGTATACACCACGTAGGGTAAAACAGGGATTCTGGATACACCACGTGTTAGAGGATTGTTTTCTGAATTTAGCAACTGGATTTATCCACTTTTTCGTTGTCAGGGACCGGCAATGAATATTTTTGTGCCGAAAATCCGCCGTTTTTCGCGCAGCATTACATATCTTGCTCTATACTACGTTTATTACTCATTACTCAGTTTATTACTCATTATATATATATATATATATATATATATATATATATATATATATATATATATATATATATATGTGTGTGTGTGTGTGTGTGTGTGTACGTATACGAGAAAGTAAAAAATGTACGTCATCTTATTTCAAGATCTATCTTTGAAGGACCGATTTAATTCAGGAAACAATCTCTATCTTTCAATAATGTTCCTTCAAATCTGTCGAATATCAATTTTAGAGAAAATCGTCAGAACAGTTTAGGCGCTAGTGTTGACCACAGACGGATGAACTGAAGGACAGACGGACGAACAGACAGACACAAAAACACACTGTCTATACACTTCACTACACACTACTAATAAGTCTCAATCTGTGAACGGACTTTCATATTTGACCTAAGATGGTACATTTTACATTAATATTTAGCATCACTAAATGCTCTAATGTTGCATCAATGACTTTACTATAGTAATTGCGTATTTTCTTTAAAACGTAATGTACACCAAAATGATAAAGCAAAATTCAAAATAGTAAGAATATCATAAAAAAAATCATCCTAAAATTAAATACTATTTATGACTTGAAGGTACCCAAATGACTTATAGAAGCATAGAAATCAACGAATTAATTAGGAAACTATACGATAATGTGTGATCATGGATGGAGTCAGCTTACATTTTCCAGGTTTCCTAAAATCTCATACAATTCTCGACGTCTGCAAATTTATTTTTTAAATTCGATATTCAAATGAAAGGTTATTTTGCTATTTTTTAAAATCCGGTCTACAAAATGTGAGAGGCAGATGAGTTTAAATGTTGGAATTTCAAAGATGATAACGGACATGGCCATTAAGTATGGAGAGTATGACGTGAAACTTCATGCCAATAAATACGCACGAAATTTATTGCCGGTTCAGATGACGGCGCCAGATACGTCCACGTAACAAAATGGGTCACTATCATAGTAAAAAATTACACTTTTAGAAGAAGTAACATTAACCAGGTGTATCAAAGCTCAAAATTAAAACTTCAGAAATGGGCTTCTTACACATGAGCTCGAGGGAAAATACAAAATGGGTCCGGGAATGCATAGTTGCGATGTTGTCCGAACTAGTTATGTATTTGGTTTTGGAGACACGTAAAGCGTTGGACGACATGAAGGATGGTGCTAATGGGATCCTCCGCTTTTGTAGAGTCATTTCAAAATTATATCTATATATATAAAAGAAAGTCGTGTTAGTTACACTATTTATAACTCAAGAACGACTGTACCGATTTGGCTGAAAGTTGGTGAGCAGGAAGCTTAGGGCCAGGAGACGGACATAGAATACTGTTTATCCCGTTCGACAGCGTTCCTGTGTGAGAACGCACGTTTTCGCGTGATTTCGCATGTTAGCGGTCATTGCTGCCTGTGGTAACCCATTGTTGTAACGCCGCACTGATAACAGAAGGTGATAATGATAGCGGCCTTTCGTTCGCCGTTATCTATCTATCTATCTATCTATATATATATATATATATATATATATATATATATATATATATATATATATATAATATATATATATATATATAAAATATATATATATATATATATATATATATATATATATATATATATATATATATATATATATATATATATATATAATATATATATAAAGAAAGTCGTGTTAGTTACACTATTTATAACTCAAGAACGGCTGTACCGATATGGCTGAAAGTTGGTGAGCAGGAAGCTTAGGGCCAGGAGACAGACATAGGATACTGTTTATCCCGTTCGACAGCTTTCCTGAGTGAGAACGCACGTTTTCGCGTGATTTCGCATGTTAGCGGTCATTGTTGCCTGTTGTAACCCATTGTTGTAACGCCGCACTGATAACAGAAGGCGATAATGATAGCCGCTTTTCGTTCGCCGTTATATCTATATATACTACACCTATTATATACTTACGTTATACCCATATATACTTCACCTATGCACTAAAATACAGGAACAGTAATGAATGATTAATCTACTTAATTTTTTTATTGCATTTTCAAATAAACAATTTAACTTAATAAATTCCAAAATCTGCTTATTTATTGCCTTTAAGAGCCGATCCCTATTATTACAGCTTTGTATTTCTCTCTTAAACAAAAATCAATTTTAAAAAAAACGCTCTGCTACGTAATAGATTTTTTTATTATCTATTTAATATCAGAGCGTTTTTTTGAAATTCTTCTTTGTTTGAGAGAAAAATACAAATCTGCAATAGCTTTATTATCACGAGTGCAACAAGGATAGTACAGTTTCTCACAGTGAGTGCGACGCGAAAAAAAGATGGGACCGACTGTTAAGGCGGAACAGAGTTCGCCGGGTCAGCTAGTTCTAATATAAATCTATAAGAATAGATCAGTATGTTGTACAATAGGAGCCTGCGGGAGTACACAATTTCTTTAATAAACCGCCTGACAATACACCGATAGAATACAATCATCAGAACAACTCTTCTGGGAGCGTTCGGATTTGGTCTTCCAACACCGTATTCTGGGAGTGGGTAGTCCGAAAGAACATCGGACAAGAAGAGTTGTGTCTCACATTTTTTTGTAATTCTTCATTATTTAATTTTAATTAATAATGCATACGTAATACGCCCAAGGATGAAAGAACCAGATAACTATGTTTAACGTTTCTTTTTATTCAGAGCCTGCGTAATACATATTTTTCACTCGTGGAAATGTATTAAAAATAGTTTAAAACGCCATATTCAGCTAGTAGACCAGTATTCAACGAATAGGTCAAAAAGCCTTTCTTGGTATGACCGACTATAAGCGCACGGATAGGTGAAATTCGTAGTAGAGTGTATAAGCGAGCACGAAAGGACAACCTACTGCAAGATTTTCATCGTATTAACATTGTAAATACGAGTACTTATATTATGAACTTTTGATGCGACGTTTTACAATTTACGCAGCTCTCTATGTTCAAAAAGTTTGAGTTCCGGCAATATCTCATTGAAAAGAGCAGTATGTAAAATGTAAGTGTAAGACAGTGTAGGTCCGCCTTTAGGGTTCATGCTTTTCACAAAAACTTATCGTTTTGACGTCATCAGGGTGGAAGGCGCGCAGCGAAACTCTGATTTCGAGCCGTTTAATGCAATTTCAAACACAAAAGCTTCCGTGGCAATAGTTTCATTTTCAGAAAGCCGCGATTTACATACAGTTGTCGATGGCGACTTTAGATACTGGTTCAGAAAAGGCATTGGTACTTTACAAATATCAAGGAATGCATTGCCGTAAATGGATTATAGAATTCAATTTAATGACAAATTAATAAGTACAGATGCAGCTAAATTAATGTAATAAAATCAAACAATTTTTTCTTTCATCACTTAGCAATTCTGTAAATGGAGTTAATCAAAGAATTAATTTCAAAACTTTATATAAATAAAAAGGGAACGGTTTTCATGTAAATACATATTTTTACAGTAACCATATACCTACATTCAATCTTTTTTTACAGATTTTACAAGACATTCAGAATCAATAAGAAAAATGTTAATTTTACATACTTTTACATATTTCAGTGTAATTAATATTTTACATATCTTACTACTATATATTTCTTACATATTGCGTTATATTTTACTACACTACAGTATTTATGCATAAAAAAAGAACACTTCAGATACAAGTTCGAAAAAGTTGGAAGAGTCTTTTTTGAAAATCATTTTAATACGACTGCTCTTCCATGACCACCGGACCTTCCCTGTAAATTGTCAAACTTATGTCCTCCCCGGCTTTTTGGATTCCGCGTACTTGGAATCGAGAATGAGGGAATGTTTGCGACGCAGAAGTAAACTCAACCACGTGCTTACTCAGGTTTCTTAGAGGAAATGCGTAACTAGATCGAAACCTTTACGGATTTTTTTGATAGATCATTGTCAGCGTTGTTGGTTGGGAGGGGGATGCTTTCTCTCTTAAACCCCCTCCTCTCCGGGAGCCATCACTGACTACACGGTACGATGTGCACACCGGCTCTTCGTAAATCACATTGTGTATACAATTCTCCGACTAAATTTTCTCATCTGTTGATGAGTTAAGAGAATTTCAAAAATTGAAGGTCCCAATTTGATAACTGTGCCCCCTCTTTTAACTCAACCAAATTTGAAAAATTTTAATTGGAGAATACGTACGTATTTTGTATGTCAACTGAGTCTCGTATAGTGTGGAGAATAGGGAAAATACTTGTGTAGGGATGAAACATTCTGACAGCCACTCTGATTACTTTTTAAGATCTGATTGTCTACGTTTAAATAATAAAATGTTTGTTTTAAGTATTCATTTAATTAAAAATTTTCTGTTAAATTATTTCACTTTTGTTTTCATATTGGATATAACGGATATTGTATGGTAGTCGAGTTTCTAATACATGGTATCCATTCGAGAAAATTAGCTCTCGGGACCATATTATTCCACTACTTAGTATCTATAATTATTATGATGACGACATGCAAAACATTCTTTCCCCAAACACTTTTGTATTTGTTTCTGATTTTGAGAGTGGGATGACATTGGCCCATATGATGACGACTTTCTGACGGTCATGGCCTTGTATGACGTTTTTCTGAGAGTAATTTTCTCAAAGAGAAGAAACGGTAGGTCCAGGATCCTACCCTCGACCTTGACTCCACTCCTACCAGAAGACCTCTGTCGACGACACGACGCGACGTTCGCATTATGCGACGCAACACCCTCTCCTGCGAAAGGGTCAATTACTCCCTTTCTTCGACCCGGATGTGGAAGCCATCGAGAGGTCCTTTAGGGCCGATGGCAGCGGCGGCGGACGTGGGGCCAAGCACGTCGGCTTCGGAAGCGTTGGCCGCAGTGGGGGTGGGGGAGCGGTGGCGTAGGTGGATGCGAAAGTGGAGGTGAAGGTGCCCGGAACGCATCTAAGGAGGATGCAGAGGGAGAGGTGGACGTGTACCAGGAGGCAGAGGAAAACACATTGGACAAGGAGGCGGGGTGGTAATACGTAGTAGACAGAAGCGGATCCAGCCGATCTCTTTTTTTGGGGGGAGGGGGAATCATAACATAAATATGTTAATCAATTTTGCTAAATAAAGGAAAGTAACAATCATTTTTATTTTTCCTGCACTTTTCTTATTTTAATTTTTTTCACGAGGCCTTTGGGGGGAAGGGGCATGGTCTCCATGACCTTCCACCTTGGATCCGCCACTGGTGGTAGAAGAGGTAGAGTTGGAGGCGGAGATGGATGTGGATGCGAAAGTGAATGAAGAAGTGGAACCGGAGCTAGAGGGGAGCGGAGGGAGAGGTGGGACTAGTTGTGGAGGCAGAGGGGAAGACGAATGGGGAAGTTGCGAAAGCGAAGGCGGACATGGGGACGAAGTGGATTTGAAGACACTAGCGGAAGCGAAGACGGAAACAGAAGTTAAAGCGGAAATGGAGACAGAGTTGGAGGCAGAGATGTGGACGGTTGCGGAGGTAGTAACAGCGGTGAAGGCGGAAAAAGAATGCGAGGGTGGATGCGGAAGAGGATGTGGATGGGTAGAAGATGGACGCAAAGGCGGTAGCGGACGTCAAAATGGTCACAGATGTGGAGGCAGAGTAGGAGGCAAATACCGAAGCAAAGAGGGAAACGGAGATGGAGATGAAGGCGAATACGAGGACCACGGCGGTAACGTACGCAGAGGCGGAAGAAGAGGTGGATGCAGAACCTGCGGCGAGCAGCGACGAGACGGAGGCGAACGCGGAGGTAAAGGCGATGATAATATTTATTTGAATGCAATTGACTGATTGCCAGGTGGTAGCCGTAACGTAGAGATTTACAATACATCTACATTTATAGCACAAAAACCATTTACAGACAGAGGGGAAGGGAAGGAAAAGGTGGAGGCGAAGGCGCAATTGGGCGTGGAAATGGAGGTTGGATGGGGGGGGGGGGCACCCGCGCGCCCTCTGCCAGCGACGGCTGCATCCAGAGGTGGCGCGTAGCTGCGCCCAGCCACGTGCGCCGGAAGGAGTGTCTGCCTGCGTAGTCTTTGAAGAGGCCGCTGTAGGGCGCTGGGCGCGCCGAGGCGCACTCAGTCAGTGGGACAAATCGCGTATCTAGGTGGGGTTTATTCAGAACTTTAAAAAAAATTCTTGTATACGTACGTATGAACTGAGTAATATACGCAGTACAGAGAAGATTATGGAACGCTGCGGAGAATAGATTTCGAGGTTTCAACGGAAATACACGTTTTGCGCTCCTCTGATACCCAAATATGATGTTTTTTTTTTTTTTTTTTCAAAACGTTCGTCCGTCAGTTTATCTGTCGTCTGTAAAAGCCAGAAGCGCCTAAACTATTCATATGATTTTTTTTTCGAAATTGAATATTACCCGGTTGATCTGATCCGACACAAAGCTCTGCGATTTTGGAAAGAACTATTTAAATTATGGGGGTAGCTCCAAGGATATTTTCAAAAGTTTCTTAAAAATGGCTCCGATTCTTTTCTTTAACATTCGTGTAAGAATAGGTGAAATACATTTATAAAGGTGGCACAGGTCCGTTCTTCACTAGTAACTATGATATATCGAAAATTACAAAAGTTCGATTTTTTCGGCTTCTTCCTGCAATTACAATATTAAAAATAGCATTTTTTCTTTCAATGAAATTGGTTCTCCACAATTAGTTCTTTAATTAAGGACACATCCATTGTTTTGAAAGTATTTGTAGTTTTCACATAATTTTGAGTGAAATACGGACAATATTTTAAAAAAAATTAAAAACATGATTTTCTCAAAAACCGATCAAAATTAATTTTAAACTTTTTCTTTGGATACTGGTAAATGCATTGAATAATGTGCCATAAACGTAATTTTGATTAATTATTTGATTTTCCATAAGTTACACAATTGTAATTTAAAAAAAAATATTTCTCACGACGTTAACATTGACAATACGGGCGTCTGTACACTTTATTTCACTTGTGGATACAAAGGCTTTATACGACTTATTATGAAGGTTTTGGAAAATTCAAATGTTTTCTGTAAAATTGAGGTCAAAAAATTGCGTTTTCAGTAACATTTTATCGCCATTTGCTCAAAAATGTTTCAATTTTTTCTTTAAATTGTTTTCAGAGATAGTTGTAAATGCACTGAATACCATTACGAATGTACCACATTGATTAATTCTTCTAGTTTTTCAAACTACGCAACTTACGCAAGTCTAATATTTTTTAAAATATCTCTCGCGTCAATATTTACATTACGCTTATTTTTTATAGATCACGGCATCTGTGCAAAAATCTGGCAAAAATCGAAAGTTTTCGGTTCCATATTGTGCATTTTCAGGTATCAAATGACCTTTTCTCGAAAACGGTTCCAAATTTTCCAACAAAACTTTGTATAGTTGATCTACTTTTACTTTTCTATAATATTCTTAAAGTCATGTTTCATTTTTACTATTACTATACAATATATGCGAAAAATGTGGTTTAGCGGGCAATAGATGACAGCTGGGAAGAAAGTGGAGGTAAAACCGAAAAGCTAGCTTAGTCTAAAATGATTACATGACTATTTCGAGAAATTCTGTGTCATTCTGTGGTACAGTTTTCTTTTAACATCAAAAAAAGAAGTGGTGTTTCAGAACTGCACAAACTTTCTCGTACTATTTACTTTCTTTATCTCTTAAGTATTTACTATTTTTTCGGGTTTACACCCCCCGCCCGAGCAATAAGCGTTTTGCGGTCGAAAATCTGTTTCCGGCGAACAATTTAAAATACTTTCTCTTCTTTCAAAGTGAGACGAGAAAGTAAAATCGAACGTTTAGGGATAATTATTTTACAAATATAATTAAATGTAAACAAATTAAATTAGTTGGCCAGGAGATGTAAAGTTTTGAATGTGGTAGATCGCGAAATCCAAAAAAATGGCAACGATCTGATTAACAAACCATGTTGACGTTGCTAATACAGTTGATGTTACTAATAACATCTCCTGGCAATGTTCGATAATTTCAGAACACTTACCACTACATCTAGAGTACACAGTAGATATTCCGATTTCACAGGCAAACATACCACCAGTTCTCTTTAACTCTCATCTCTGTTTCAACCCGTGATCTGTCGGGCAGATGAAATATTGAGAATTAGTGCTTACTGTTGGGAATTTTGCTTCCGCAAATTCAGAAGGCTTCTGTGATTTAGCGTAGTGATGTCCACGTAGCAAAATCCAGATTTGTAACCCATCATAGTTTAATTTACAACACTCAGGTCCTTTTATTATTTTATGAAGCACAGCTGTTGTGTTTCTCTCTGAAAGTGAATAAGTTTTATTTTCCGGAGATCTGTCTGGTTTCATTATACAGTATGACAATTCAAACAGGAGTGAACGTGACCCAATTGGTACTCATTTGCTTTCATCTACATGCGTACTACTACGTTTGATATGACATCTACCTACAAAATTTAAGAAAAAATATCGTGTGAGGCAATTCTTAATAATACAAACGAAATATCGACATTTTGAATGACAATATACAGCTCTTGCAACCTATAAAATGCGCGATCATGTACCAAAATTAAAATGCAGGGAAGTGTAGGAACAATGAATGCGTTGAATAATAATACAATGAACAAAAGTAAAGGATTGCAGGAAACTCTTAGATGGTACTACCTACAGGCTGGAGCGGCGCACCCGTGTTATCTCCTGATACTAAACGGTCTCAAATATATTTTCTTTCATTTTTTCTCAAAATTCCTCTTCTTCTGCTTCTTTGAGTGCTATATTCCTGATAGTGATAAGAAGTTGAACGATTGAGAGGTGAGACACGTGATTACTTGCTCTTACCTCCCGCGTCGCAATACTGAAGTGACAATAACCTTACTCAGGATTCTACCCACCCACACACACACACACACCCATACACCCACCCATCCACATCCACCCCCCCACACCCTCACCCCCCTCACACACAATGGCTGTCTACGCTATTTAGGTCAACTTTTGCCGCCTAAATTATCTGTAAACATTTAATGACGCTATAGAACACTTAGTTCACACAAAGCCATGAATCACCCTGTGTTAGTATCTGGGAAGATTGCTTCTTACTTTGCACCTAACGGAAAGGAAACGCAAACATGAAAATAGACGTGAGACCTCCAGAAAAATGGAATTTTCTAAATAATTAACTTAATTGTTATCATTAATACTACTTATGATAACAATTTAGTTAATTGTGTGCAGTGACACAGTTCGAACTAAGATTAGACAAATGTTCGATTCGCCACACTATCATTAATATTATTAATATTATTAACATAAAAATATTAATATATTCATTTTATTAAAGTTATCTAAAAATTAGCGAAAATGCATAATAAAAAAAATAGAGAATTTGTGTTCGAACTCAGATTAGATAAATGTTCGATTAGCCACACTACAGAAATGCTGATACTTTTTCTTCCGCAATTCTCCCGATGAGGCGCTCTCTAATATATACTTTTTCACGCATCCTCTGCGTCAAATTTACACAAGTCTAAACGTCAAGTCTTCTCTTAATATTATTTCTTTCTCTACATTATCTTAATAACAAACACTCTCTCCTTCTGATTCTCTCTCTCTCTCTCTCTCTCTCTCTCTCTCTCTCTTTAGTCCACTAACGGACAAAACAAATCACTCGACAATCACAATTAAATGACTGCATAAAATTAGAGGATTTGCAAATATATTTGCATAAAGCGACCTTCGCGACTATGCGCTACAAGATGGTGGGATGATGGTCGTGGAATCAGGGTGTTCGGCCCTCCGCAGTAACACCTGTCACTTAAATGCCCGTATTTAATGCTCCAAACTGTATGCAATCAAAAACAAGGAAGTCTAGATGGTATCGGTTCTTTACAGGTATCACATCACAAGAAATACTAATCTATTGGTGAAATGTTGTTGGTATTTGACTAAGAGAACAATTGAAAGGCGGTATCTTAATGAACATTTTTAATGAAGAGTTAAGATGGGTTGACTTACCCATCATCTTCAAAACTTCCGTCTGGGACTTGTCGAATTCAGAATCCTAGACGGCAGATAAAAGGATGATTAGGTAACCCTTGAAACAGCGTACGAGCCATTCCCCAATAGCGAGAAGAGAATTGCGGTAAACAACGCCACATGCACATCGAACGGCTATAGTCTTTCTCGGCCTCTTGTTTTCGTGTCACTGGTCAGGTCGGCTCTAGATGTC
>BLKR01017505.1:0-11229 GCA_011170035.1 Teleogryllus occipitalis
CTGGGATTCGTTACTCGAACGCGAACCTCGCATTCGTAAGTGGCACTGGACTGGGATTTCTAAGCCACACTGATGTTCATGACAAAAAATTACTCTTTTAATCGTAATTCTGAACTCTTTTTGTAATAATTATTCTTTACTTCGGCTACAAGCTGGTGCAGATGATAATAATATCTATGCCTAGCTTTAACCAAATTAAGTTTGCAAAAATAACTATTTTACGAGCTCATGATTATTCACAATTAACATTAAGATTGAAAATTTTACTTAATAATGTCGGTAATATCATACACAAAAGTATTGCAAGCAACGCTCATTAATACTTTCGTTACAATTCCACAACTAATTTCTTTAATTCTTGTTTCAATTTGGATAGTAATAATTTAATTACACAATATTTTAATTATCCTTGTCTGTTCACACGGGTACTCACGCTTTTGCAACATGGAAGGGGTGAATGAACTCTGTGGGATCTGCCTTTTGGGCGAATCTATCGCGGGACTCCGACGCGGGCGGTTGGCCCTTCGTCTCGGCGACCTTAGCTCACGGGTTAGGCGTGCGCTGGCTCGGCGCACTCTTTCTTCGTGACAGTTCTCATTCGCTCGAAACCTTCATTCGCTCGCAACACAATTCTCTTCAGTTCGACCACTAGAAGCGACGTGGTTCATGTACGTATTTCATGTTCATTAAACGGTGGCTTGTTTTCACCCCGTCAGATGCCAGGATTCGTGCAAGGATTATTTCCCTTTACTAACTGGAGTAAAACCCGAAAAGATCAGTTTGTAAAACGATGGATAGCACACCATAAAACACTCCGTACTGATCGACTACTCCTTCAACAGAATTTAACAGACAGACTGGTCTCGACTATTCTCTTCCAAAAAAATTCGTGAACTCCGGTTTTTCAATGGAAAAAAATGTCCTAAATAAAATCTATTTCACAACAAACGTCTGTAATGTAATCAGGAAATCAAAATGTGAAGGTTTCAGATAGTGTTCCGAAATCTGTAGAAGTAATTATTTATTTGTATTTTGTTGTTTGTATTTTGTTTTTAATCTGTTGCTGCTCATGGTATTCGTTAACGACCTAGTAGTTAATGTGACCTGTTAATTAAAGGAAACTAAAAAAGTCATCTTGTCCTCAAAATGAAGATAAAATTCCTACTCCTACTTCTTTTACAGGCAGAGAAAAAAGGGATTTATAAATTATTATTATTATTGTGACGTCCGAGAGCATATTGAAATAATGTGTCTTAAATATTAAAATGACATTGCTAGTGGTAAATGTGAAAAATTCGAGGAAGTAGAACTTCAATGTACTGTATTAGATGTAATAAAGTAGGGCTAGATTAGTTAATTTAAAACAGGTAAGGCAGACAAATCTCAAGCTAAGAAAAAAACATTAATTTTTAATTTTCAAGAAATTTCAAGAAAATATATAAAGTAAAATCACTTCACGGTCTGTTTGGGTTAAAACCGCTTGAGCAGAGGAACCAGTTTCCTCGTCTAGTTCCGATGTTCAACAAAGCCCGATTCAGGAAAAAAAATCGCATATTTTACTCACCGGTTCTATATGTTTTTGGAGTACTGAATTTGAATTTGAGGCTTGCGGTACAATTTCGTGACTGAACGAGAGACACACAGTTCGTAGTTTGAGATTACCATCAGATTACAAACACAAGGAAAGCGTTGGTTATGTAATCCGCATCAGAAGAATTGAATTGGCAAAATTCAGCATCATTATCAGGTAGGTTTCTCTGAAATGGCTAATTATTTTTGTGTGGCACCCTTGGGTAAGAAAGAGATACTTACGAAAAAACTAGGGATGATGCGAAATGGCAAGGACTTTCTCGTACTAGTTGAATTCCCCTTTTTTAGAGCTGGGTCTACCTTAGAAACACCTAGCTCGTAGAAATCTATACATCTATAACAATAAAGTTGTAAGAGAGCAAATATTTAAGACCGGGTTTAGAAGATACAAACCATTGCGAGACATGATTAGACCCTGGCCACGAGTGTTCAGTGCTTTAACGATTAACATTAAGCGTTCAGGAATTTCAAAACTAACATTTTTTTTTTCGTTTAAGGTGTTGATTAAAGAGAACTTCATTGAAATATCCATTTAAACAGTGATGAAGTTACCCCAGGAAAGAACCTTTTAATATTGTTACACGGTTTGAATGCGCCTGATTTCTTTCACCTTTCACATGGATGAGCAAAACTGGTATAAAAATAGAAACTGTTGTATTAAAAATTAATTAATGTTTAGCATGATTTAGGTGAGGTTGATATAAGGAGGGTGTAGGTAGTCCTTACAATATCGTAATCGGATTCGCGGAGAATTTTTTCATTGATTGATTTTTTCGTGTTTCCGAGCACGTCAACTGCTTTGGTCATTAGTCCCGTTAGTGAAGTGCATGTTTTTTTCTCGGGAGACGGCGGTGATCTTCCCCCGCTGGATGGCGAGATCCGCGCCGATCTTCCGTCGGCTAGTGGGGTTTCCCCCTAACCAGGACTCTCCCACCAGCGGGGCACCGCCCCAGCCGGGACAAGCTCTAAGCTTCCGACCGGTCTCCCGGAATATGTGGTAGTGTAGTGCATGTTAGTGTAAGTGTGTGTGTGTAAGGGGAGAGGATAGGACAAGGAAGAGGAAGGACAGATCGCGCGCGGTCCGTGGCCCGTTTGGTAGGGTACTGCCCCGGCATTCGCCTGGTGTTGATCGGAGAAACCACGGAAAACTACCGATCAGAGCAGCCGGCCGCTAGAATTCTCCTCCAGACAGCGACTGAATTCGACCTAGCTGAAAAGCTAGTGTCGAAAATCCTGCCGCCGTCAGGACTCGAACTTAGGACCTCCCGGTCAGAGGCGCTGCAGTGACATCAGTTGATGCACTGCAGGTTCCCCTGATGCATTCCCGGTTCGTGAGCGGATTCGCGGAGAAGGAGAAACGGAAGTGCAGATGTTGAAATATGCTGGGAGTGGATTGAAGGAATGAGTGAAAACGGTTTGATAATTCTTTATCCAATTTGTTCCGCGTTTCCTTTGGTATTTATCTCTGTATTTGTTCATCTGGTTCACAAGGAAGAATTTACTGAATGAGAAATGCTTTATTTTCGTATTATTTCAAGTGTGTGTAGATTTGTTTCAGCTCTACTTCTTCATAGAGCAGACAGATGTAAGTTAAAGGAAGAAAAATGTATTTAAAGATTGTTATTGTTTTGACAGTATTTAATTCTAAATTTTTATTAATAAAGTAATATAATTGTAACATTTTATATGCATTCTATGTTTGCAGTTATATTTGCCTTGCCTTTCATGTTACTCGTCTGTTTGAAGTCCGAGACGTACTATAATAGTTGCAGATGGGAGGCTTTGTATATTTGTGTTGTTTATGGTCAATGGAATTTAATTGTTAGAATGGAACGTGAACATGGCAATGTGAATATTTTGGCCCAACATTGATATATACTAAGTTTTATTATTCATCATTTCGCTTCTCAAACAACTCTTCTTTTAAGACGTCACATTCTATTTATGACTCATATTCACACGTATATATAGCTGTCATCTGTAAACAGGGCAATTTCAGAGTGTATCACATTCTGAATTTCTGAAGTGTAAATGTTGAATAATATAGATGATGGAGGTGAAACTCAGCTAAAATTTGATGATTAACTGAAATTTCTAGATTAATTTGCATTTTAAATTCACGGCAATAAATGAAGTTTATTATTATCTGTCGGAAATAAAAAGTTGTTTTCACAACATACGAGACAGGAAAGCTAGTTAAATAATTTTCACAGAAGATAAGGTTTATCCACATTCACTTTGCCGCGAGCACATGGAGAACGATAATTTGAATAACTATATTTCTACTGAATTCTATGAATTATAGAAAACGTGTATAGATAGTGAACTTTCATTTAATGCAATTAATTTACAATGGTAATTATAATATTAATAATAACCAAGTTGTCGAAGAATTCTAAGAAAAAAACATCATATTCAGTCGGGGTTTGAAAAACACATCGCGTGCCCTAGAGGTGGTCTGGAATGGCTCTAACGTGAGTGACGGGAAGATTACTCGTGTTGTTGTATTTAGAATTATGTGTTATCCCGCTTTCATTTCAAAAGGAAATGGGTAGATTATTCATAAATAATTCTTTTTTCGGCACCAGACAAATACACAAGGGTTGTTTTGTCTTATCTTTTAAAATCCAGGGCCTGGTATATCATCAAATACGCTCATTACCTTCATCGAAAGTACCAATGTAATTTTTGTATTAGTGATGATTATTAATGATCAAATTAAGGGATTTGCTTGAAATATGGAGCACGTCTCATTTTCGTTGAACTTACAGAATTTTCGAAAATTGCACGGTTAGAAATATTGCGAAAAAGTATGTGGTGATGTAGCACTACTAGTTCTTCTTATGTAGTAAGACGATACAGTAAAAAGTAAAAGAAAAAGTTATTAGCTAACAGAAATTAAAACAAAATATGCAAATGTACTTGTAAAATTACACAGTCTCACGATTCCAAATACTTTATTTTCGAAAACCCTGACTCAGACTCTGATGGATGGCAGAAGAAAGCATGAACGAGAATTACACAGCAGAAATTTGGTAGAACACATGAATGACAAGCTGTATTCTATAAACACCAAATTAAGAGAATGTTACCTTGGTAAGCTTTTAGACTGACATTTAGGAGTCCTATTTCTTTGATAAAGTTCCATGACTCATGCATCCATTTAGCTAAATATTTTCCCGCCTCTTTCAATAAAACTGCTGCAAAGATTGCTATCTCATTCAGTTCCTCTTGCTTAGTTGGTTAATTACAGTGCTTCCTAAAATATTCTATTTTTACTACCCGTATTTTTTTTAGAAGAGTGAAGTTATTTTTTAAATGTCTGAAACAAGTGCATTAATAATAAAAAATGCCGCGGAAGAGACAGAATTGCGCAAATTACTTTTCGCCTGGCCTGACTACATGACATTCTCGTTGTTGTTAGTGATTTCGGCTGCTATTGGGATTTATTTTGGATGCTTCGGTTCCCGTCAAAAATCAGCCGCAGATTATCTTCTGGGCGGTCGGCAAATGAGTGTACTGCCTGTCGCTATATCCCTGATTGCTAGGTAAGTAATGGCATATTTTCCTTAGGACCTTAGTAAGTAAATTAAATATTGAGAAAATTACCAAGTTCTCGCCTTACATACAAAAGAAACGTATATCCACTTCCATCGTTGCAACATTAAATTAGAAGATAGTGTTTCAAATTATTCTGATATTTTATAATACATCTGGACCGAAGAAAGTAAATTTAACAAATAAACAAAATTATGAGAAAATACCTTTCTTAAATAATGATATCACTTATTCGGCAATTACTAGATTTTATTAATGTAATTATTTGAATCATCTCCCTTACAGTACTGAAATGAAAGAATCGGTTAATTTCCGTTAAAACATGGCGAACAATAACACAAGACGAGAAGAATGGCGTCGTATTTATAACCTCAAACTTTTAACGTGCGGCGGCGTTTTGCTATGGTTGTCCGATTTTATGGCAAACCACGCCTACATATTTAACACAAACATTCCTTGTAACTAAATTATAATTTTCAATGCATTATTTTGCAATTTTTTGGCGAACACTTTTAACTAGGTACTAGACCCTTCGCAACGCGTGTTTAAGTTCGTGACGATGCTCCGGCTTACGTGTTTAATATGAAATAATATTGAGCCTGTCCAATGCATAAATTCCAACACATTTTGTGTCGAAATATATTTTTAATTAAAATGTACCATTCCCTTTTGAATTACGGTACAGTATGCTCTCGCTCCTGCAACATGTTCTTCGCTTTCGTGCACCAAACTCACGTCGGAGCCAATTCGTTACGGTAAGGGATAAAATACTTTTTTACTTTCTCGCATAACTACGTAAGTGGTAAAGAGAAATTATTGTAATCGTGCGGCGCAATTCAGCGATTGTTCGACACAACGTCTTTTAGTGTCGGGTCTCCATATCGAAAAAGTTATAAATCTTGTTCCTATAAACAATAAATCCCATCCTCTGAGACGTGTAGTTAGGTTTCATGTTTTGTGGGCCCTTGATACCGAAAAGTTGATTAACGGAAAAATATCTGTCTATCTGGGCTGAAGTCAATGATAGCGTCTAAACCATTTAGTCGATTTTTTCCAAAATTGATATTCCGCGTTCGATTTAATGGAGCTCGAAACGCTCTGAGTATGAAACGGATGTTTTTAATTCGGATGTTTTTTTGGAGGTGCTATAATGAATTGGTGAATATAAAAACGTTTTAAGTCACATTTTTGTCAAAATTAAGTTTTGTGCGGGAAATGATTCTTGAGATAAAAATAGAAATTTTATGCAAAAGCCTTCTATGTTCTTCCTCCCTATGCTAGTTTACAGGGTCCTAAAGTGTGCAAATGTAACAAAAAGAGTTTAGCAAGACAGTGACTTCGTACGTATCTTCTTGATGTGCTCTTATAACGTGATTATGTATTCAGGCACATTCCCAAGCAGTCTGTCCACCAATTGTCTGTTTGTGGAACGTCTTTGTACAATTTTGGGTGAGTTTCGGAAGAAAGTGTAAAAATGGAGGGTGATCCGTGTACTTGTAGAGGCAGGAAAGATAAAAACGACTCTCACTGGAAAAGAAATATTGACAAAAAATTGAAGAGTGAAGAGAAAGCAGTACTTCGATTAAAAAGGAAGAATTGGGCCGGTTGTCACGAGTAGTCCTGATTGTCGGTAATAAACATTATTTTAATGCCTTCAATTCAAACATACAATGCATGAGGATACTAAAATAGCCATAATATTTTCTGTTTCTTGGGAAATTGAAAATATTATGGCTATGCATAACAAAAACCAACTACCATAACTTAGAAATGCTTTGTTGTGCACAATCTACTGTCCTATTTTCTAACCAAACATTTCTGGATATTCTATCATTTGAAAATAAAGTGGCTTAATTCTCCTTGTTTAATTCCAGATATAGAAACAAGTGTAAGGAATGTCTTGGCAATCAGTCAGATGAAATTTCTGTTCGTTTATGGAGTTTGACAACTAAAAATGAACAGGATATCTTCTTACGATGTCTAATTGCTAGTAACTGTTATGTATGGAAAAACAGCAAGTTAACAATAACAAGATTTTTTATTACAGTTCCGCTGTCGTTACAAAATGTACCAAAATCCAAAAGAGAAAGAAACCAATATAACGTAGCCGAGTCACCAGAGGTCCAAGTCCAAAGCCGAAGTCGCACAATTAATCAGTAGGAATCGCGTAGTACACTGCCGGGTCATAATCACTATACTCAACACTATCAACTCTCAAATTACACTCGGTACACTGTTCTGCCGCTACCCCGGCGGCTGCCCGTTATATCTTTCTGCGCGCTGAAGACTCGCCTCCTCGTAGAGGCTTCGCGCGCCGGCCGTTCCGTCCCCATTGGCCAGCTCCTTCTTTGCTCGGCTGCCCAGTTTACGCTTGCTGACGTCACAGCGCGTCGACTCTGCGGCGCGCTTTTTGGTGTGGCGGACACCGCCGCAACAGTAACAATGTAAAAACCCCATCGATTCCGAAGGCTAGGTAAGGAGGTAAGAAGACATTAAAATTGGTCGTACCGGAAGGTTTCGCACACTGGAGCTAGTGGATAAGAGCCCCAACGATCGTCGAGGCAAGAGCTTAAGCGCGAATACCATACCTGGTACTATTAAGATACTGCTAAAGGAACATATTGAGAGTTATCTACTGAAAGAAAGTTGATATGCTGGGAAAATCATCCACTACGTAGATGCCAGACTGTATAGAGAAGATATTTAAAACGTTCAATTTACAATATTTACATGTTCACGGAAAACTGTCCTACTGTAAAATGCAGCTATGAGTTTGTGCTTTTTTTCAATGACAGTATAACCTAATATTAGATCACCAGCAAATTGATTCTTGTTGTACCTGTGTGGAGTTATCTATGAAACTTTCCACCTTAGTGATACGGCTAAAAAGAATGGTGCTGCAGCCGAACTAATGATTCATTAGCGCATGTCCGAAAACGTTTTACTATCAATTGAAAAGTAAATTCTACAAGGGGAAAAAGAAAAGGAACCTCATATGTTAACAAGAGGTTTTGATTTCATACAAACTGTGTCATTGCTTAAAATATCTAATCAAGACACTTTTTTATCTGAGGCAACTCTTCATGAACTTGTTTTGGGTTAATGACATTAAAAATAACTTATCACATGCATCGTTACCATGAAGGGAGAGGTAGAAAAAATTCAGAAGCGATTTCTTCGATTGTAAATGTCTTTCGCAAGTTCACAGCACACAGAAGTACATGTGCGGGCTTTTATTAGCGCCTACTGACAATCCCAGTTTCAAAACGATTGAGCACTATTACCCATAAGAGAGTACTCGCACTTCCTATGTGACAGCGATTTTGCTATCATAAAAAATTGAGAAGGCATGCAGGAGTGTATACCTTACACAAACTAACATATATGCTTAAGCATATTGCTTCAAGTAAATCTTTTAAAAATACAGTAACAGACGTGAACACAACATATACTTTACTTTTAACAATGGTGGTCACAATATTATCAAAAAAGTATTATATAAAGACATGTTTTTCACAAAAAAGAAGAGGTAGAGGAGCTCCTGGAGCAACAAAAGTATATTTTTGAATAAGTTCATTAATGCATTTCACATATGGACATGCTGCTGGCATTATTTTAGCAAGGACTTTTATTGACGGTTTAGTGGAGCACACCTACAAACTTGTACATCTAATTAATCAGAGAATTTCATTTCCAACAACACTGTGTTTTGCGATGAGAAAAGTACCAATAAAGATCCAAAAGCTGCAAGTCATTTGGAAGCTTCCGCACACACCCCTGTGTAGAGTTTTCTGATGTTGTCATGGAATGAGCTACTGCTGATAACGTAACAGTTACGGAAGATCATGACGTGACACAGATACCTAATATTTTTAGGACAAATGAGTCAAAACGGAAATAAAAAGTGATTTTGTAAGAATAATATGGATTTTTCATTACTAATAGATGTGTGTATGCAAGAACGTTGTCAGTCTGACAATTTTACTTGTAAATAAAGAATACATATAAATAAATTGTGCAATGTAATATATGAATTTCTGTTCGCAAGCACTTCACCATAACATCCTCATTTAATGGCATTGTCATGATTATCACAGAAACAACTACACGTTTTTTTTCTTTTTCTTTTTTCTAAAAAGCTGTTTTAATGTTTTAGTGTTAGAACCTTTTCGTATACATCGATTTAAATGAAGCTCAACAACATTTTCTAAAAAATGGCTCCAAATTTTTCGATTAAACTTCGTCTTCATGTAGGACGATTAAAAGAATAGAACAAATCTAATCTTCGTTGGAATAATTGAGTTTTCGAAAATTGCAAAAGATAGAGATTTTTTCTTCAAGTGAAATATGCTCTTCACAGTTATTTCTTTCTCTAACTTCATGTAAATTTGTTTGTAAATATGACGAGAAAGTAAAAAACTTACGACCAATTTTTTTTATAAAAGAAACGAGTAGTTTTTGCGTAATATCTGCTTGAAATTAATACAATTTATTAAAAAAATGCTGAAAAACCGCTCTAATTTTTTATTTGCATTTTTTCATGCCAAACTTAAAAGGGTAACGTAGGTTTCGTTTTTGTGGAATTCTCAAAACTTTACGAAAATTGCTAGTTGGAAGTTATGAGAGAGAGAATTAGATATTTAAGCGTCGGCCCAAAGGAGTATGTCGGAGCTACTGTGTGGTGTAGCGGTAAAGCGCACGGCGAGTTAATTCGATGGACCTGAGTTCGAGTATTGACGTGGAAAAAACTTTGCAAGTTGGAAACATTTTTGCAGGATCACGTACTAGAATAATACTGCGTGGCCATTGAAAATAATGCGATAAAGTATGTGCTGATGTAAGACCACTATCTACTTTCTCGTATAAGTACATACATACGGAGTAATATACAGGTTTTATTATTTCATACTATTCTTAGAGACATATTCAGTTCTACTTTAAGGGGGCCGAAAAATTGACAAAATGTCAAAAAAATGACCTCTAGGCGGCAATAGATGGCATCTGGGAAGAGGGTTTATTTATTTATTTGTTTGTTTATTTATTTTACGTCAAAAAACAGTTAAAACTGCGTATGACGTGTAATGGGGAAAGGTGAATTGTGTGCACATTTTCAAAATTCTGTGATCCCTACTTAGTGTAGTCATATACTACTTAAATTTTGAAAAAAACAAAAAAAAAAACGATAAGCTAGCTCAGACTAAAAAGATAACAGTAATAATAAGTACGAGAATGTCTTGTCTTTTCTGGGGCATCACTAGTTTCGTTTATAAAATCTGTCCTTCAAAAATATATCTTTAAATAATATATGTCCAATGTTTTTAAAATATCAGTAGTTTAGCCAATTTTTGGGCTGCAAAGGAAGCTATTTTAATTTTATGCTACATTAGCACCTACTTTATCGATTTGTTTGTTACTTTCGCATTTTCCAAAAAAAATAGTTAATCAAAGAAAATCGGACCTGCGACATTTGTTAGTACTTTGCTCTATCCCATTTAAAAAAATCCAAAAATTTGGAGTCATTTTTGAGAAAAAATTGAAAATGTCCTTGAGGATTCGTGTAAAGTACTCCCAAAAAATAAAATACTTGTTTTAAATTCCAGGGACAGAAACATTAACCAGATCCATCAGAGAATATCAGTTTTGGGGAAAATACTGCTTACGGTTTTGTTTTAGCCGCTAGCGTTGTTCCCAGACAGACGAACGCACAGACATCGTCTTTCGGTCTGACAGAGACTTTAATCGCAAACCAATTTTTCGCTTTCAAGGATCCACAAAAGCGAATTCTGACTACTCGTGTTTGAAATGAGTTGCTTTATGTACCAAGAATTGCCCACATTTTTGGTAGTATCAAGAACCTACGATACAATTTTTACGGATGAAAAATCGCGATTTTTCGCTAGAGCACTCCATAACTTTCTCTGTACTATGTACGTATTATGCGAGAGAGTAAAAACAAATTTTCTCAATATGAATCTAAATTTTTCTGTATTTTTTTCGGATATTGTTAAGTACACTTACAAAAAGTCACATACCTATTTTTCGTTGAGCTCTGAACTTTCAAAAATTCCAAACATTACAGGA